>JARJDS010036654.1:0-16506 GCA_030264155.1 Atheta pasadenae | reverse complement strand
TACTAAAACGTTTTTTGGGTGCTGCTGCAATAACCTAACCTATAATTTTAAGTATGACATAAATAGATGTAAGTAACAAGCGAGAAAATAAAAACGAAAGTAAAAAGATAATAACAGCGGCGTGTGAAACACTAATACACCGCATGGGAAAACATAAACGCGGTTGGCTTGGTGGCGGCGCGGTTAAAAAACGAAAAGTACACTTTCTTGTGTGCACCCCCCTCGCCACTTTCAATAAAGTCCAAACCAACTACCACCCCTGAGCTAACGTCCGATAACAGCGTGAGCACACAACGAAGCGCACGGCACATTAATGATGCATAGATTAGTTTCGATCTAACGATTATATTGAAACATTGATGGATAATGGGATAATGCATTTTGTATTGTATTTGTATGGTACGTACATTTTTGTTGCTTAGTTACCACAAAGTTACCAACTAGAAACCAACAACATAACAAGGACTAACACAAATTAAAACAAAGTAATTATTTACAGTAAAAAAAGGAAATTCCAATATTGCAACATTCAAAAAATAACAAATGACATTTTAAATAAACATATTACTAAATGAAAAATTTAAATTTTTAACAAGCAAATATAAAAATTCTAGAATTCGTTAATAAAAATACATGAAAATTAATTATTTATATTAGCTGTTATCTAATTTATATGAAAACAATTAATAAATTAATTTGATACATGTGAGAGTAACGACGAAATTGTTAAGTTGTTATGAAAAATTGTACAAATGTTGACACGACCACCAACATTACAAACATTGCGAGGGAAAATGAAACACCGATCGATACGATACATTCACTAAGTATGTACATCATTCAATATTCGATGTGTGACTGTGACTAGGACTAACAAACAAAGAAAACACCAAATCAATCGGTATAGGTTTGGACGATACAAAGCGCAAAGAACGCAACATTTGCAAGATACTCGTTAATTATAGACACGATAGTATAAAATGCACTGTTAGATAATTATTAGCTTCCTGGTATATGATTACAGTAGATGTGAGAATACATTATTTATACAGCTGCATTAGTTTAAATTGCAGGTTGTTAAAATCAATTATTCACGTCAAGTCAATATATTAATAAATAATCCTACAACTAAAGATTATTTACGTTAACATTAATTATTTAAAATTTAAATTGATACGTTAAGTGGACTGTTTTTCGATTTTTTTCGAAAATACAAACGTGATTTTATTATACATGTTAGTGACTAATTAGAAGAATATTTTTGAACCGATTTATTTTTAAAATGGCGGCTGTACAGCATTTTACAATGACGTTCTTTATTGGTTAGGATCCACGGGCGAACAAATAACTTCTGTAATTATTTTAATCAAAATAAACCAATATTTTTTTAAATTCTATATAAGAACTGCCATAGTTGTGCAAAGAAATTTTGCGGTAATGTCATATAAATGTTATTAATATAAAATATGGAATATAAAAACAAAATTCTAAGTACTCTATATAAAACGTAAAGAAGAGTAGCCTAATTTGTTATATGCAGCCCGATTTTTAAGAATACATTTCGTGGTTATGCTGTGAAAAATCTTTCTTTTTTATTATTTTCGACTTTAGAGTGATTGACATTAGGTGGTCTTAACGAAAGTAATTGCAATTGATATTATAACACCATAAAGTGCACTAATTTAGCTATAATTTGCGGAATTTGATGGTTATTTAAAGTGATAACACCATTCCGCTTGCAACTTGTATAGCCTACAATCCCTACATCAGTGTTTTCCAAACTGTGGGGCGCGACCCTCTAGGGGGGGCGCGAGACTGTTGCAGGGGGGGCGCGAGACTGTTGCAGGGGGGGCGCGCAGCAGATTCCAAAATCATCTTGTACTTTTGTAAGATTTGTTTTTATTACATTATATTATTATTTCTTAAAATAGATAATTATTTTTATGTATTTTTATGCATAATAATGTATATTATGTTGTGTCCCATTAAATAAATTACAATATCAGATAAGTGTTTATGAAATTGGATTGTTAGAAAAATTAAGGGGGGCACAACAATTTTTTTTTTCTAAAGAGGGGGGGCGCAGGTACAAAAAGTTTGGAAAGCACTGCCCTAACAACTAACAGAATTAAATTTTTATATCTTCTCTACATATAAAAATCACATGGTTTGTGTTTTAAATAATAAAGGTAATATTAATTATTAATTTCATTAATTAAAACCCTAGCCATTACATTTAAATATCAATATATTTATATTTAAAACAAATTAAATCTTGTGTAGAAATTTACACATTTCACAATTTTTTGCTCATAAATTCAACCAAAAGCTTACAAAATTTTTACTTTCATTGTATTTGGTATAAAATAATATATACTTATACCTATTATTAAGAGGTTAACATTTAAAAATTATTAAGTAATAAATTAGTTTTTAATTAAAAATTATATATCTGTATATATTTATAAGTTTTGGGCAAACTTGATGAAATTATTGTAATTTTCACATTTAACAAGAAAAATATTGGGACAATTAAAACTTAAAACCAACAAAAACATAACCTGTTCTGCATCTGCTTTTCTCTTATTATAATAATAATTATTACAAGATTAACTAATCGTCTGCGTTTAGATAAATATAAATTATTATAAATATAAAGAATTCTTTGCACGGCATTTTAATTACGCATATTCTAAATATAAATACATAATTACAGATTTTTTTAAAAAAGAATCGATGTCGATGTCATCATGCGTTTGCTGGACTGCGTCTGGACATCAGAACTGATCAGAAATGGTCAGAAAGAACCTCCTTGTGCGAAGAGATTGTATGTTGAAATAAATATGACAGACGCAGCAGATGCCACAAATCCCGCGGATGAATTTTTTATATTTAATTTGTATTGCTCACAATCTTAAGCACCATGTGCTTCATATTATAGTCTATAACTAAGTTTAAAATGTCAATGCCAGGTTATGTTTTCCAATGTTTACTGTCGGTTTCGGTCTCCATTTCTAATTTATTGCAGCGCGTGCTGGTGTTTTTGTCAATACATCAAGTACCTACCAATTTATCAACGATTAAAAAGAAAAATACGGTTAATAAATAAATGAAGGATTTTTTATATAAAAATTATATATAAAATGCGTAAATTATAAGTGTTGGAATAAAAAATTATAAATTTAGTTTTTGGCTTGTGTAAATTGAAATGTAAAATTTTTGTAGCATTATATTAGCATATTAATTGCAATGTGGCTGATGTCCAAATTGTCACCAGGATGCGATGTGATCATACCGCTTTTAAGCCTTTGCGAATCCTATAAAAGAATTTCATGCTTCATAAATTATGCGTGTGTTGGTCATTAACATTCTACACATTGACTGGACATTGAAATATTTATGTTTTTAAAATTTTAATCATTGATTATTTAAGTTTTGTGATTTTATGTTTTAGTTTTTCTAAACATTTTAGGCAACCAAGTGTACATCATTTAAAAATTTCTGAAAATGGTATCTGTGCAAATTTTTATTTACTAATAATTTTATTTATTGAATCAATTTATTTGAAATATTTATTTGAAATCTGCGCTTTTACAGTTATAATTATTAAATAAAACAATTTTTACTAATAACAATCAAAGTTTATTGATCTTTACTTTAAAAAAATCATAGACAATTATCATATTTTTGTAGTTTGAACCTCACACACGATAAATAGCAGATTTCTTTATGTTTATTCGTGTTTGAATTTACATCATAAACCTCATACGGTCAGATACCGTCATTCTTGCAATTTATAAATTTATAAAATGTTAGGAATGCCATATACTTGTACCTATATATAATACACCAGTATTATAGTCTGTTTAACGTTTAGCAAGCCAATTTTATTAACATTCTACAAATTCTTAAATGTTGTTTAACTTAATTAATTGGTGATTTAATAAAATCTTAAAAGCGTTTACTTGTCTGTTCAAGAACCATTACAATATTAATTAATAATAAATATATGCACTTAACAATGACGAGTATTTTAAGCAAAAAATAAAATTATGGTTTAGCAAAAGTTAGGTTAAGTCAGGTTATGTGGTTTGTTTTACTATCAAACAAACAAACAAAAAAAACAAAGGATCAACACTCACACACAACTATAGTTACATAAAACAATGAAACAAATGACAACAGTTAACAACACCCAACAACTCCATACCGTAAATAAAGTGTTTTGTTTTTTTTGTTTAGTTGGAAACACTGAAACTGCTGTTACTAACTACTTTTAATTATTAAAACAAACAAACGACTGTTCATAATCTACTATATGATAATAGCGTAAATAGCGTTGAATAAATCACAAATTTATTTATGTTGAGGTTAAGAATATACTAACCTCACTTCTTATTCTTTGTGTTTAATTGTTTATGTAACATGTGTTAGTTGCAACAAGTACTGCAAAAACTTGTCAGATTGTCAGTAGCCAATCATTTGATTCCAACATGTTTCCTTTCAGCGGCCTGTGCTGCTGCTGACCAACGACCACACAATCAACAAACGCCAATCGCCAAACACATCTTCTTTCTCGTAGGTGGTTATTTCATAACTTGATTGCCTTCATCATTGTCATATAAAACATAGGACACCGCCACCGACGACCAGTCCATTCTGTATCGTGCTTTGTGCTCATCTTCATCTTCGGAATTAAAGAAATACTTCAAACTTTTGTGCCATAATTTAGTTTTCATTAAGGACGACGTTTTAACAATGAATTGAAGACTAAAACAATACAAACAATGGTAAGTACTTGTAGTAATAATTTAATTAATAATTAAAAAAATAATTAATTGTTTTTACTTGAATCGTAAATATTTTTTAAAAAACTAGTAACCTTTGAAACTGATTGCATAAACCGTTTTTGTGTTTTTCTAATTAATCGATTAATCATTGATTAGCTAATTGTAATAAATTTCAACGACCTCCAGTACAGAACGTAGAAGATCTTCTTCGTCGAAAAAATTTGTAAAAAATGCCAAGGTCACACTGCGTGTGGAGTGTGACAAAATAATTTAAATAATAAGATGCTTTAAATTAAATTCATTTTTTTTGGACGTGACATTTGCCAATAAATTATATTTGGAATTACATAACTGAAACAAAAAAAAACAAATGAACAAATAAAACAAAATAAAACAAAACAAAAGAAAAAAGAACTGCACTTCAAACAAATGAAGACGCAAAAATAAAATAAACAAAACTTTTCATTATAAACAGAAACAAATGCCTAAGAAGTTTAAAACAAGGCGAGGAAAACAACTTGATTCCTGAATTAGGTTATGTCTCTTATCATTGATTTAATTTTTCTTTATTTCTGTGTGTAATTTCTTTTTTTATTTTATACTGAAACGCGTTATATAATCAATCAAGAAGCGCATTAATTGAACGTGTTTTTCCAAGAATGGTAATTCGGGTTTTCACTTTGTTACGTCTGTTAATGTTTGCATTGACATCCTGCTGCAATAACAAAATGCTAACAAAAATCGAACGTCTTTTTATTTGTTTAGTTTTTGCTTCACTTTGCTTGATTAAAGTTTAATCTCAACATGTTTCTGCGCTATTCATTTGTTTTATTGCAGTACTTAATGCCAGTCACTTTCGAATGCGTGAAATCAATACTTAACTTTAGTAAACTTGATTATACATATTGAGTGAGTTGAAGTTCGATTGAATTCTAATTGATTTGGTCATCATTAATCATTAATTTTTTGTTTGCGTTTGTCAATATGTAAATGTTGAGTATGTTTAACCAATTCATATAATTTGCATTCTGGAATGTTTAAATTTTGGTTATTTATTGAAATATCTTATGAAAAATATTTACGAAACATTTGAGAATTTATGATTTATTGTTTGTATTTTTTTGTTTGCAATGAATAGAAACAGTAGTACACTGTACACAACTTTTGTTTTTGTGTTTGTTTGTATTTTGTTTGTTTTGAAACAAAAGTAAAATTGTGAAACTAATTCTGTAAGAAAACTCTTATTATTATTTAATTTTTTGTTGTGTTTTTCAGAAACTTCCAACCTTAGTAATCTTCTTAGGTTTGACGTGTTGTGTGACGCCGAGTTTTTCTAAAGAAAAGCGGGCGATTGGAGACTCGTTTCAAGGTTATGATTACCCTAAGCCGGTAATTCCATTTGAAACAAACCAAGTGTTTGTTCCTGTACAAACTACAACTCAACGCCCTGTGGTAAAACAACAGGGTTATAGTTATCCAAAACCAACAAATGTGTTTGAGGTTAAAACTAATAATGTTTATGTGGCGCCATCTACAACGACAACACGCAGGCCAATAACGCAACGAGTAACTGTAGCGCGTGTGAATGAGGGGTATCATTATCCGGAACCTTCTATACCGTTTAAAGAAGTCAGGACTACTACAACTACACGAAGACCAACTACTACAACCCGAAGGGTTCCTCCACCCACACCGCCGCCAATTAAGAGTGGGTACGATTATCCGGTACCGGAAATACCATTTGGAGCAAGAATTGTACCTAAATACGTTGCACCAAAAATTAATCTTCCCCCTACTACAAGGAAGCCATTACCTCCGCCTACTACTAGAAGACCTCCACCACCACCAACAGCTAAAAGTGGTTACATCTATCAAAAACCGCAGATTCCTTTCGAGGATAAGGCGAAACCTATTTATGTACCACCTCCAACACTACGAACTACACCTAGACCTCCTCCAACAACACCCAAAGTAATTAGAGAGTATTTGCCGCCTGTTACTACTACTAGAAGACCTCCACCACCTCCGACTACAAGGCCACCGCCTCCCCCAACTACTAGAAGACCTCCACCACCACCACCACCAACACCTAAAAGTGGCTACAGCTACCAAAAACCGCAGATTCCTTTTGAGGATAAACCAAAACCAATTTATGTGCCACCACCTACGCAAAGAACTACTCGTAGACCTCCTCCAACAACACCTAAAGTAATCAGGGAATATTTGCCGCCTGTAACTACTACTAGGAGACCTCCACCACCTCCTACTACAAGGCCACCGCCTCCACCAACTACTAGAAGACCACCGCCACCACCCCCAACACCTAAAAGTGGTTACAGCTACCCCAAACCACAAATTCCTTTTGAGGATAAGCCTAAACCTATCTATGTGCCACCACCAACACTAAGAACTACTCCCAGACCTCCCCCAACAACGCCTAAAGTAATTAGGGAGTACTTACCGCCTGTTACTACTACAAGAAGACCTCCACCTCCTCCTACTACAAGGCCACCACCTCCACCAACCAGGAGAAGACCTCCTCCTCCACCACCAACGCCTAAAGGTGGACATAACTATCCTAAACCTCAAATTCCTTTTGAGGATAAACCCAAACCAATTTATGTACCTCCTCCAACACTACGAACTACTCATAGACCACCTCCAACAACCCCAAAAGTAATCAGAGAATATTTACCTCCAGTAACTACAACAAGGAGACCTCCACCACCTCCTACAACAAGACCACCACCTCGTCCAACTTCTAAAAGACCGCCCCCCCCACCACCCCCAACACCTAAAAGTGGTTACAGCTACCCAAAACCTCAGATTCCTTTTGAGGATAAACCCAAACCAATTTATGTACCACCCCCAACTTTTAGAACTACTCCAAGGCCACCTCCAACAACCCCAAAAGTTATCAGAGAATATTTACCACCAGTAACTACAACAAGGAGACCACCACCTCCACCACCTCCTACTACAAGACCACCGCCTCGTCCAACTTCAAGAAAACCACCACCAACTCCAACACCTAAAAGTGGTTACAACTACCCAAAACCTCAAATCCCATTTGAAGACAAACCCAAACCAATTTATGTACCACCCCCAACTTTTAGAACCACTCCTAGGCCACCTCCAACAACACCTAAAGTCATCAGAGAGTATTTACCACCAGTAACAACCACAACAAGAAGACCACCACCACCCACAACAAGACCACCAATTTATTTACCACCCGTAACAACAACCACCAAAAAACCTTTTATTCCAAAAGCAAACAATCCACCAATTGTAAGAGTACCACCTCCAACTACATCAGCGCCAATTTATTTACCACCAGTAACACGACCAACAACAACTACAAGAAGGCCGCCACCTCCTCCACCTCCTACAACGCAACCACCAAGGTATTTACCTCCTGCACCTCCAACCACTACAACTACCAGAAGACCACCACCACCACCAGCAACTTATTTACCACCAGTAACTACCACACGAAGGCCACCACCACCAACAACATCTGCGCCTATTTATCTACCACCAGTAACAACTACAACAAGAAGGCCACCCCCTCCACCGCCAATCCCGACTGTTAAGCAATATCTTCCACCAAGACCACAACCAACACCACCAAAACCTATTGCGGTTGTTCCTCCATATAAACCCCAACCTCAACATCCTATTCCAACGTATATTCGTCCCAATCCACCTCCAACTCCCAAACCACAATCTAGGGATTATTTACCACCTAAACAAGATGGATATTCGTATCCAAAGCCATCTATACCATTCGAATTTTAATACGTGTGTTGTCAACTAATAAGTGACGTGTATATAACATAACCTATAAAAACAAATAAATAGAACATATTTACATATTTAAAGCAAACAATTTTATTTGTTTCAGAATATGTTTCTGAGTAGTAGTTGTTTGTTTATTTTTTTAAATTCCTACTATTTACTTCAGTTTGTTTGTTTTGCAGATAATATTAACTTGTTTAGAACACATTTAATGATATTATCTATTATTTACATAAAAATTGTGATTGCTACCTGAATTACTCTCACTTTTGTTACCGCCGACCGCCGAAACAAATGACGAAAAGTTGTTTTCCATCACACAGTAACACAACACTCGTCGCAAAATTTTTGTTTGTATTTTGTTTGCAAAATGTTGACTTGATGGAAAATGGGAAATTCCAAACCGTGTAATATCTTGCACACACATTTTTCTACCGTTCGATCCACTGTGTAATAAATAATTCTCTCACCCATTTTTTCTCGCACTCATTAAAAGACGTGTGTTTGTCATTATCAAACAATGTTATCGCATCACGATGATGACAATATAACTCGCGTGAGAAGTGGTCCGAGTTTCTTGTAGCAACAACACTAATATGTTGTGGAGAATTGTTGTTCTAGCTTGTACCATTTTGGGTAAGTGAATCAAACCACATAATCTTTCTAAAATTTAACAATCAATATTTTAACAAAGTTACAATAAGAATTCCACCCATTTAATTCATTGTATTTAATTAAATTTATAGTGGTTGCACATGGTGCCAACAACCATGTTCCAGCAAATAGTATGGATGATTGTTCGGATGATGAATTTTACCAAAACTGCGATGATGACAAGGAGGTGAAATGCGAATTTACCTGCGATAACTTCCGCCTTCCGAACAAACCACTCTGCGAGTGCGAATCGAAGTGTGTTTGCAAGCATAAATATGTGCGCAACACCGAAACGAACAAATGCGTTTTCCGGTTTCAGTGTCCGGACACATGGTGGCCCTGGACTGGCTATCATTGATACCTAAAACAAATTAAATACTCAAGTAATGTATAAAATTATAGAATTTTGTGTGAATTTTAATTAATAAACAAATATACAGCAATAATACGGTCCTTCAATCGATAAATTTTTGAGGTTATATTTTTCGATTAAAAGTTGTTTTATTGTCTAACCATACTGTATAATATCTTTTAATCACATTTTGATTAATTACGTTTAACTGAACTGTGATTACACGTTTTACACCTTGTATTTTTTCTATTCTTGTTATTCCTTGTAATTACTGAACTAATTTATGTGGAATTACTACAATAAACTATGTAGTCTGGTTAATAATTAGTCACGTAACAAATGTTTTACATAATCCGTATTGTAAATCATGTTTTTAGCCCAAAAATAACCCCCCAAGTCCTAAATTTTGTGTTCTACTTTTCTAAAATAAAGTAGACCGCATTGCGACAATTCATCTTTACAAACATTTGGAGTAAAGTCGCAACTTTGTTCTTATAGCTGAGTTATAAACTAAAAACCGCAAATAAAAATATAATAAATAAAAATCTATTAAAAATGAGTGGCAATCAACCGTTTCATATTCCACAAGCGCGAAGAGATTTGCACAGTTGGCGTTATTATAATGAACATTTTAAAGTGGAAAATCAGCAGCCCCTGCCACCATATTTACCTCCAGCGTATCGAAATGATGATAATAATAAAATACCAACATTAAATATAAATTCAAATCAAGTCAAAAAACCGTAAGATCATTTTTTAATACAAAAAATAACTATGCGTTTTAAATGGTTATTGTTTTATGTTTAGAAAATCAACACCCGTAAAAAGAGACCCAACTTTATTTGAACAGTTTGTCGATGGGTTTGATCACTATTGCGATACAAGTTCTCTACACGGATTAAAATATGTTGGAGAAAATAGATTCAGCAAACCAGAAAGAATATTTTGGTTAATTGCCTTCCTTGCAGCTATGATAACTTCAATTTATTTCATCAGTCAGTTGTTTATCAATTACAATAACAGTCCTGTCATTGTAAGCTACAGCCCGGATTTGATAGGAGTGCAGAATATTCCATTTCCTGCTGTTACAGTTTGTAATATGAATGTTGCGATGAAATCTCGGGCAGAGGTTATTAAACGTGAAGGGTATTTCTTGATTTTCTTTATTTTATTGAGTTATCTTTAGTTTTTTATTCTATTTGTTCCTAGTAAGGCCTATGTATCCTATCAATACCAATTGTCCGCCATTTTGCAAGGCTTTATTAGGAACCAATATTTTATCTGTAATAATTAATAATATTTGTAAAATTATTAGATCCACTGTCGAAAATTTTATCATGGATGATCTCTGCCAAACAAACTCAACAAGCGACAATAACGATATTGGTTCTATCTCATGGACAGTTATGGAAAGAGTTATTTTAAACGTTACCCAATTATGTTCTGAAATGATAGTCGGCTGTAAATGGCAGAGTAAAACCATTGCTTGCCACGAATTGATCAATTCGGTAATGACCGATGATGGATATTGCTGCACGTTTAACAAACTACCGAATTCATATGTTTACAAACAAAATGTGTAAATATTACATATAACCTACAAATTAAAAGCATGTTACCTTATATTGTTATCTATTTTAAATGTTACAGATCTTCAAACGCTGAATATCCAGAGAACATTGTAGATTGGCACCCGCAATATGGTTATCCTCCTGGAAGCCATGATAATATTTATCCGTACAGATCATTTGGACGTGGTGTAGAACAAGGGTTAACTCTCGTGTTGAATGCTGGATTGGAAGAATATTATTGTTCAACTACAAGTAGTTTTGGATTTAAAATAATATTTCACACTCCACGTGAATCGCCCAAAACTGCCGAACTGGGTTATATGATTGAACCTGGAGTGGAAATTAGAATGTCAATTAATGCAGAATATGACGGCGCTGATGAAGATGCTATTAGAGGTATTGATTATAATAAGCGCAAGTGTTTTTTTGCTGATGAGAAGGCATTAATGTTTTATAAATTATACAATGCAAGAAGTTGTCTGTTGGAATGCGAATCCAATTATACTTTGCAAAAGTGTGATTGTGTGCCATATTACTTACCAAGAAGTTCAAGGTCAAAAATTTGTGATAAGTCAGATCAAAGATGTATGGATCAAGCAAAATGTATGTGTTTTTCTTATACACTATTATTTTTAATTAATTAATTACAATTTTTAGTTGTTATTGAACGTTTTGGACCTGATAAGTAAGTAATATATATTCATTTTTACCTTTTTTATTTCCTGGATATTTCTAGGTTAGCTTGTGATTGCTTACCAGGTTGTAATCAAGTACAATACTTTCCTGCGGCTGTGTCGCAGGGTAAATTATTGGATTTGCATAATATTACGGATACGGAGTTTATGGGCAATATGACACCAGCATATTTTGTGTAAGTAAAAAAGTATCGTAAAAAGGAAAACGTTGAGTTAAAGATAGGGTGAGCCATTAGCGAATAGGAAGCAGCCGCGATGAGTATTACCATATATGGTCAGATTGTAGGGACTGGTAGGGACTTGCCACAACATGTATCAACACGTAGGCCACCTGCGATTTCGCGTCCGTAAGAAATAGGGTGACGGGTTGTCGTATAAAACAAAAATTAAGATTAGGGTTTAGTCACGTACGCCACAAGTGTTTGCAGAAATTGATAAATTTAGGTTAGATGTTAGTTGTTGTTATAGAGATGTAGATCAATCAACAGATAAAACAATTTTTTGTGCTTATTTTGTTTTATTTTTAGGGATAATGTGGCAATAGTACACATTTATTATGGTGTAGATAGATTCCAACAACAAGTTAAAACAGCGATGTATGGTTTTTCGGAATTTTTATGTAAGTATTTATTATATAGAATAAACATGATGGGGATTCTTTTTTAAATCAAGAAAACTGCTGCAAGGCCACCACCTCTACTATATTAGAAATAAAGGATAAAAATAATAATATATAGTTGTAATATTTAAAACGTATCCTTATAGACAGCTGCAAATGATATCTATAAATAACTTCAACTAATTCATTTATTATTTCCAGCAAACACTGGAGGACTACTTGGATTATTCATGGGATTCAGTTTTTTGAGTGTTGTTGAAATACTTTATTTTTTGTTTATAAGAAGCGCATGTGTGTTTTGTCAAAATCGCAAAAAAACTGCCAAGCAAAAACAACGCATTTTTGTTCAATAAGTATTTCTTTAATTTTCTAATTTTTGTTTGTTTATTTTAAAATCTTTATAATTTCACCATACACTGAAGTAAAGTGTTAAGTGTTTGTGTTATCGATTTTACACATGCAGTGATTTGTGATTGTAATTATTATTTCTAGCGTTAATTATGTTTTCATTGTAAACATATATATGTAGAAGATATTGATGATACTGTTGTTACATCTATCTTGTTAGGAAAGACATTGTTGTCACAACGAATTGTAATAGAAGTAATTGAAGCTTGTAGGTGCAATTACTAGGTTTAAATAGATAGACTTGTTTGAAATATTGTGAAACTTGCGTGTTAAAAAAAAATACAACTATATAAGACTACAACTAATTCAAATTGGTTTAGTTTTATGTAATTTTTGGTGTGTGTTTTAAAATTAAATAAAAATATTTGTGGGAAGTTATAATACAATGTATATTAAATCACGTAAACCTATTTCTACAAAAACAATTGAGGAAATTTCAATTGTTTCAAAAGTTTACAAGAGGTCCAAAGAACATGAAGGAAATGATCGGTAATTATAATATTTATAATATAATAGTACTTTCTATATCTTTGATATTTCTATTTTAGTAAAAAGGAGCATAAAACACACCAGAAACATTCACATTTTGACAAACAAAAAGTCAAGAAAGGTTTTGAAACTTATTTTGCTAACTCAACCCTCCACGGATTAAAATATGTTGGTGATCCTCATATTTCACGATGCGAAAGATTATTCTGGTTGGTGTCGTTCCTCACCGCAGTGATATTTGCTGTGTTCTTTATTGTTAACCTTTATAACAAATACGACCGAAGTCCTGTGATCATAAGCTTTAATCCGAAAATGGTTAAAGTTAACGAAATTCCGTTTCCAGCTATTACAATTTGCAACGTAAACATTGCTTTAAAGTCTTGGGCAGAGTTTTTAAATATTCACGGGTAAATATTCTTATTTACATCTATATGATTGTGTTACATAAATATATATTCATTGTATTGTATGCAACCAAGTTTACATAAATTTGAAATTTATTACAATTAATTAGGACATGGATTCATAAACAATTACTAGCGGATATGTGCAACAAAAACAGCAGTTTCTCAAATGCGGGAAATATAACAGATGAAGAATTGAATACAAACGATTTCGATTGGGATGTTGTTCAAGACTTAATTATTGGTGTAATATATTTTATTATTTTTACTAATTAATATAATAGTCACTTATAAGATGTTTTACTAACAATTTTTATGTTCGGTTTAATGCAGATGAATCAAAAGTGCACAGAAATGTTCAAAATCTGTAAATGGGATGGCACGTACCGTTATTGTCCGAATATAATAAACACAATTCTGACAGATGAAGGATATTGTTGTTCATTCAACAAGTTACCAGTGAATTATTCGCTTAAAAACTTTGAGTATTATTTTTACAATGTTGCTAAAGTAATAATTGAAGTAACAGAACTTTAACTTCCAGTGAATATACAAACATTTATCCGGATAAGATTATTGATTGGAATCCCGAAGATGGTTACCCTAACAACATTTCCAATGATGTTTTTCCTTTTCGTAGCTTTGGTCCAGGGCAAAATTTAGGTTTAACGCTTGTATTAGATGCTAAATTAAACGAGTATTATTGCACCACCACAAGTAGTATTGGGTTTAAAGCAATTATGTCCACACCAATTGAATCTCCTAAAATGGCTGATATTGGTTTGCTCATTTCGCCGGGGGAGGAAACAAGAATTGCGATTGATGTTGATATTGAAGATGCCACTGTTGGTGTGGCTGGAATACACTATGCAAAACGACAGTGCTTTTTTGCAAGGGAAAAAAAATTAAGATTTTATAGGATTTATACGGAACGTAATTGTCGATTAGAATGCGAAGCTAATTTTACGTTGAAACGGTGTGGATGTGTACCATACTATTTGCCTAGTATGTATTTACAAAATAGTTGATTTATTGTCCTACATTATTCCTATTTGTTTGATTTGTAGAAGATCAAAATACAAAAATTTGTGGACAACGTAGATCACCATGTTCTGCTGATGCAAAGTGTAATTATCACATTTATTTAAATATTTTATTAAATATTTACGTTAGTATTAATAATTTCTTTAGTTAAGTAATTAAATCACGTTTTGTTTTAGTTATAATTGAACGTTTTTCCGTCGAAAGATCAAGTTGTTATTGTTTACCAGCTTGCTACGAAATAAAATATTCAGCTGCTTCGGTTACTGTAGGAAAAATTCGCAAACAATATACAACTGTGGATGAGAGATTCATGAGGAATGTTTCAATGGAATATTTTGCGTAAGACTTAATATTATTGAGCGATAATGTTGATAGAAAACTCAGTGTCATGATAATCTACATTATTTTAAGTTAAAAAATATGTCCTTGAACTATTTCTTTATTTTCAGATTCTGTATTATGTTGCGATCAAATAATTCATTATTTGTTTATTTTTTAGTGAGAATATGGCCATTGTACATTTTTATTTTCCAAGTGATAAGTTTCCTAAAAGAACTAAAAGTGAAATGTATGGGTTTTCCGAGTTTTTATGTAGGTATTTAAAAAACTTGTAGTTTATAAGAGAATAGTGCAAAGAATTTGGTATATTTATTTTGTTTTTCATGTTTTACATGTTTTGTTGAGTTTCTCCTGCTTTACCGATTTTGATAATTATTTTCAGGTAAACGTAAATCGTAATAAATATTATGTTTTTTTTTGTAGCTAACACAGGTGGTCTTTTGGGTCTATTCTTGGGATTCAGTTTTTTAAGCGCTGTTGAAGTTTTCTATTTTCTTTGTTTATCAAATATTTGTAAGCGTTTGACAAAGATCTACAATAAACAACGAAATAATCAACTAATAAAGCGCAATCAGCAACAGGACAGTGATATTGTTTATCCATATGTGAATTAAATATAAACAATATTCATGGAATGTTTGTAATTAAATGTTTATTGGTGTTCAATGTAGTAATTGATAGTTACTATAGTTATTTGTTAAATTATTTAGTTTAGTTGTTACAACGATAATAAAAGTAACAAAACGGTTGCATTTTAGTGGTAATTATTATTATTATTTCTTTATATTTGTGATGCTAAGGTTTAAGAAACTTGAATGGAGCCATAGAATTAACCATAACTTATTTACTAAAAACTCAAAGTAGTTGATATTATTTTTAAAAATTAGCAAAATAAATAAACATTTGTTTGATTATTAATTTATTTAAAAATTCAGAACCAAAGTATTTTAGTAAATTTTGCTTTTCAATTTTTTGCAAAACACGTTGCCGAAAATTGACTATAACTTATTTTCTAATTATATAATTATACTATTAATATTTTTATAAAATAGCTAAAGAGTTGCTCTTTCATCTCCTTTTTAAATAATTAAAAAATTCGTATTCTAAGTATTTTATTTTTATTACCAAAGTTGGCCGTTTTCGATTCGGAGTAGTAAAAAAAGTCCGCACAAAATAATGCACATGATGACTCATAATCGATGAACTTTTCAAAACTTATAAAACGAAACTCATTTGTTGAATGCAACTGACTGCGATAGAAACAGTTGCTTGGTGGTTCTCGCTCGCACTCGCAACTCGGAAGTTGAAACACAAATTACATTTGGATTTATAAGATAAAA
>JARJDS010036611.1:0-47943 GCA_030264155.1 Atheta pasadenae | reverse complement strand
GAGCCACACGACCAAATGCGGTTGCTCGTTGGACGCGGCGCACATAAATTTAACTATAATTAATCTACGAGCGGCTAAACAACGGGGTCACCTTTTTTGGGGGGCTAATTAAGCCAGCGCTTCTTTTAAACTGCCAGTTCACTTTGTCATTTTTCACTACGAATAAAAATCTTAAAACTTAATGTTGGTAATTTTTGTAAAATACAATTTGTTGTATTTTTTTTAAATTTTAACCAATAACTTCCGGGTCCACGCACAAGTTTCCGCTTCGTAGATATTATTAGATTAAATGTTGAACGCAATGTTTTCGGTCGAAAGTTATTAACAAATTTATAATCCAGTTATTATTGCGCCGAGGAAAGAAGAGTTTTGGGAAACACAAATTTCCCTAATGGGCAAAATTTACTAACATAGTTCTAATTAGTGAGCGGATTAAATTAGGGAAAATGTTCAACGATTCCAACACTAAAACACACTGCGATCAGTTTGATTAAACGATAATAATTCTGATTAGCGTATAAACATTCGGTTAATAAATTAATGTAATTTATGTAATTTCTGTAATCGTAATGTTCCCTTGAGATAAGACGTTGCTGTAGGAAAGGACGAAGGAGGATGAAAGGAGGCGAGCTTGCCAGCTCAAACACAAGTTGTCCGTTCTTGGCAGCGCCCCAGCAAACAAGCTGGCGCAATGGAAGGACACGCGTAAGTAAAACTTGCAGGACCTCGTTCCAAGACTTCCAGACTCGGCGATTATTAATGAAAAACGCCCCGAGACACCTCTTAAACAAAAATAAAACTCAAAGCTCGCGCCAGAACGAATTTCGCCTCGAATTAAATTAAATGTAATTAATTTAATTCCAATTAAAACGAATTAAATTCAACAAAGACAAATATTTTTCGTGCGGCGAGATGTAGCGTTCATATTAAGACAAACGTCCCCACAAAGGACAAAGGACACTTGATGAGCGAGCGGCATAATCGTAATTAAAAATATTAACCCACAAGTGGATTTTTCTTTTGTGCCTGCCGCGGTTTTGCCTAATAAGTGGCTCGCGTAAAAGCGCGCTCCGTAAAAAATAAGAAAAAAACCGTAAAAAGACGCAGCAGGATAATAAGGAGTAGATGGGTCTCTTGGAGTTTGCTTCTGGGGCAAGGACTTTTTTGGGTTAAAGTGCACTCGACTAGAGCTCGGCTGAGCATCAAGCATCGTTTTGCGTAATTTAATTATGCCGAAAAGACTTAAGGAGTCATTAATTCCGACCTTGTTGAATTGAATTTTTTTCGTGCCGGCGGTTTTTCGGCGTGTATCAAATTCTTTCTCAATTACGCCGCTTTTTCCACATTGTTTCTCATCATTTCTACAGAATTGACTTCGAGGACAAAAGCAGCTCACCCGCATACCCCCTCCCCCGCTCGGTTCCGAAGGATAATGTAATATCCAACAACAACACAATAACATAACAATTTCCCGTCGTTTTTTTTTGAAGGAGTTGCATTACTGCAACTGGTCCTGCCTCCAAGAGCGCTGAGAATAGAAACTGGAAACATCCGCAACAATTTCCTTTAGAAATTTATACGCGAATGTACGATACATAACGGTACGCGGTGGATGAGGGAGGAAAACTCTTTCTATTTGATTCTGATGTGCACGCGTGTGTGGGCGCGTGTTTTTTTGTTTGTTTCCTGCTTGGGCCATTCTCCGGCCGTGCTTCATATCAATAATTCAATACGGTCTTCAGTCGAGGGCCTCGCCAACTATACGAGTCTACGTGTTAACAATAAAGAATCCTTCGCCGAGGTTTTCTTTTTCCCGAGCGGGCAGGGTCGGAGAGTATTAAGCGGACGCAAACGCAAACGAAAACGACGCGCTTGTATTTTTGAAATGGCCCACTTGAGTGCACGACGTTATGTTCGAATGGTCGCACATCTACTATGAATTAATAATTTCTAAGATGTTGTGCCCCAAATCCTTTGGTCACACTACTAAAAATCATCAATTGATAAATTGATTTTTTACTGCAAAACAGACAAACACAACTTTCAACTTACAACTCTCAGTAGTGTATAATAAAAAGCCTATTGCTTTTTATGTTTGCTTATTTTCTGATGTGAATATAAAGTTTGTTTTAACAATAAACACAACATGAAGTCATAACTCATAAAAAAATCCATATGCATGTCGGTACTGTGTACTTTTTGTGAGCGGCATTGTCATCATTCGAGCCGCCAGCAATAAAAGATAAGTTAAAGAGAAGAAAACCCAGATGCAACGAGATACTCACTCATACGTTAAGATGCAAACGAGTAAGACTTATACGCAAAGCTAAACCAGCTGAGCATTGCGGGGCGGCGCGTTATAATCAAACAAAGTTAAGCAAGCCCGAACTTAAAAAGAAAGGATGTGGCTACTAACTCCTCATTCGAGATTGCAGAATTGTTTCACGTTGAACCCGTACATTTGCTTGTAGATTTGTTTTCGTCAGTTTACAGTTTGTTGCTTTTTCTTGTGTTACTGCGCCGGCGGCGCAATGTGCTTTAAGTTTAGTGCTTCGACGCGTGTGGCATTACGCACAGCAAGATGCATTTCTATCAGCCCGCGAGCATCTCCGAGTACTTGCGAGTACCAACAAAATAAGTACATACACAGAAAGCGCTGCACAGTAGCGCAAGAAGCAAAGATGCAATAAAATAAAATAAGCGATGCAACGACGCAAAGCACAGTCGATCCTTCTAGACACCCGACGAAAGCTTCTGTTGTATGTTGTATCAACAAACTGATGCGCCACACACTTAAATTCAACGCTATAAAATTCAAACCTTACTTTTATGTGACATGTCATCATTTTGTTTGGATTTTAATTGAGACGTAACTGAAACTTTTCGTTTTATTTTTACAATTTTATTACTACATATAAATACTAGAAAAGAAAATCACAATATCAGATTTGTTCATTTCCTTTGAAAGTTTGAACTTTGAAAACTTTAAGATTTTTGATTGAAAATCGAAGGAAAATATTCATTTCGTTTTGAAAAATTGAAAAATTACAACTGAGCGAGAGTTCAAAGTTAGCTGCGTTCTGGCAACGTAACGATTCCTTCGTTGTTTTTTTTGTTCTTAGTTAAACCGGCAGGAGCAAGCTTTCACACTGCGTCCTGCGAAACTTGCTCGGGCTGGTTCTAGCTATAAAATATTAAAAAAGTTTGTCGCTGCCGGAACGCGCGCGCCCGAGTTTCTCATTAAAACGAAGTCTGGATGAGACAGGACACTACGTGCATGTGTAGGTAGATATTGAAACGATATCGATGGTCACAAAAACCGATTGAAAGAAAAATGCTTTTGTTCAACATTTCATTATGCTTCGTTACTTAAGATGTTTCATTTTCGCGTTTTATTCAATTAAATTCGTTTGAACGATTTTTTAAATAATATTCTAGTTTTTGTGCGAATCGCTTCATTAAAAAAAGCTTTTAAAACAAGGTATCAATTAAAACTTTTGTAAGAGTCGCAATTAAAATTGTTGTAAGTTTTAAGTAACAATTTAACGATAAAGTTAGTAAAATAAAGATAGTAAAATTAGTAAAAAATATTATATTTTGAATTCACAGTAAGTTAATAAATTATTTATTGCTTTTCAAAGATATTACTGAACTTAAAGAAAGCTTGCGAACGATCGAAGCAGTTGTGTGCTTTTTCTGTAATCATAAAAAGTCCTTTTTAATATTCGTGCCTTCCACTCGCACGCGAGTGATTTATAAGTACTTTTTACGATTTGCTACTTTTTCCCTTTTTCATGGCGCAGAATTACGCTCGAACACATAAATTAAATCAGATAGTTACTATTATATGCGACGCTTCGACTGGAGCATCGCAACTCGCGACTAAAATATTAATTAAAATCGCGCATTGAGGCGTTGACCCTGTGAGATTTAACTAGCAGCTTATCGATGACTAGGGACATCAAGCTTTCGAACTTTTAAAACTCGCAAATGATTTCAACTTCTAGTTTTTTGCAACACCGATTTTTTTTATTTTAAGCGCAAATAAAACAGTTTTAGTCACAAACTCAAAGATTTCACCAAGTTATTTGGAAGCTTGTCGTCGTAGGTTTTAGAGCTTTTAGGTTTTCCTTTCTTTGGGAAATCTCAGACGATCTCAGACACTTTCGGCGTCTGGTTTGGCAAAGCCCAAGCTTTGAGCTTTGCTTTTACTATATTATCGCTGGTGTTGCGTCAGAAGACGATACTCCGACGACGTTTTTTTGTCTCTTCCGGTCTTGGGAAGAACGTCACCTGATTATAATCTCGTGTATTTTTTCATAAAGGGTGTATAAGTAATTTAAATTATTAACTTAAGCATCAACTAAAATTCAGAGTAACACAATTTCTTTACAGACAGAAAATTAATTTCTTAATCCGACTTATACAAAAGTGGACTAATATTAAACACAAAGGATCGCGATGGCAACGAAGCAAAATTTGCCAAAACTACTTACGCACGTTTTCCCCCTTTCATTCGCGTTTTCTCGATCTTAATATCACATCGTTTGAACTTCACCCGCAGTTTGCAGCCTAAGTTGATGTTGAAGAAGCTTGAATGAACGAATGAACGATTGAATCTCCTTGCAAGTCCTCGCAATCGCAAATGAAAGACTTGCCCTTCTCTATGGGGTTTTAAAAGCGCGCCTCGTGTAAACGACGAAGACATTATACGCGGCATTTACTCTAACAACGTGTTACTGCATTATTACCCTCTTACATGCGCGTTCGACCCCCTGCGACGACGAGCAGGAGTATGAACGCGAGGCATTAGTTACACGCACGCAAAATATCTTTTCGTCATTCAGTCATTCAGCTTCCTTTGCCTTTGCTTTCACTTTTCCTTCAGCCTTTTCGACTCAATTTCTTAAGACTAGGGTTACTTACTTACAAATATATACAGCACATACTCGGCAATATCACAAAATGCATTCGAAAATAAAATAAAATCTCAAATAGATCTGCAACGTTGATTTGGTGAATTAAATCATGATCATCGCAATTGCGTCCTTTTCATGGTTTTCCAAGCAACGGAATGAAATTATTCATTTCCGGTGTGAACGTACTGTATGTGTAAGCTTTTCGCACACCTACTCTCTCCCGCGCCGTACACATTCGGCGCATTATACATTCGAAAGTGCTTCTTCCTGGTCTGGATGCGTTGTTTGCTATGCGATGTCGTGCCATCCAGTTCATACTTCATAAAGAGCGTCCCTCGCATGTTACTAAACGTCCGTAACTAAAGCGAAGTTAATTTATATTCCTAATGAGCGCTTTTCAAGTGCAGAACGCGCTGGCACTGCTTGCTGGATGACTGGGATGTTGGGGTCCTTTTTTGCATTATTACCCTTCGCCTTCGCCCCCTGGCTGGCTAATGGCAAGTGCGTCGATGGGGCGCAATTGAATGCCGGCGGTATTAGCGGCAACAAAAACGATATTTAAATCGGGTGGCGCAAATTTATTATGACGCCAATTTCACGCACACAAATCGTCCCCATTAGCTACAAGCCAACGCAATGACGTTGTAAACGTTTTGAATACGGCAATGTAGTAAACGACTTTAACTTTTGACGAAACGAAATTAAAAAGGGAATTGGTAACCCGAAATTTCTTGATATTTTAGTGTAACTATATTAGAGAACACGAACAGTGTTTGGCGTTTGTTCATTTTTCGTTTTGTTTTGTTGCGTTTGAGCTTTGTGCAGCGTTTCGCGGCAATTACGCGAGCGCCATCGACGTGTAATTTGCATTCAAGGTTGTTGGTTTGCGCGCGAGCGGCAATCGTTTGTGTAATTTGTAATTATTGAAAACGTTATTAGGCACAGGCACATTCGGACTCGTTTCGCATGCCTGCGCGACGCCATCGGCGGCGTGTAATTTGACGTCAAACAAATTGCCGTTTGGTTGCGTTGCGATATGTGCCACGTTCATATTCGCTTGGTAACGCAACATACAACACACCGCACGCAAAATAAGTTAATATGCAGCAATATTTTGTTAGTCACTCAGATTTATGATTGACGTTCGTGCAACGAAGAACGACAATCTTGTGCCGGAGTTTACCAGGTCTATGGTACTAGGTCGATTGAACTAGAAGCAGCAGTTCCTTCCTTGTTTCGTTGTATTTTTGGTGTTTCATTTTAAAATTAGGAAATATTTTGACTCTACCGAGAATTCAAGTCGACGTAAACGAAAACCTAAAGCAATGTTTCCAAAAATAATAAATAACTTTACGGCCCGCGGGCGTCCTCAAGGGTGTCGACAGTCCCAGCAGTGCTCTCGACCTTAAATCAATTAAGGGTGAAAACTATAAATTTTTAAGTTCATAGCTCGTTTTTCAACGCGTTGATATTTTACGTATTTTTGGTTGTTGTAGTAACAGTAGGCGCGTTTCGAGTTCTTTGTGTGTTCTCATCTTCATATCGGGTTTGCGCTTCGCTTCGGGTTCTCTTGATTTAGTTTGCGGAATTGTGTTGGGGTACCTAATCGATATTCTAAAACGCGTTGCAGGAATTCGAGAAAGCCGCACATTCGGTTAAGACTAAAACGAAAGCTCGTATTGACGCCCTTTGGAAAGTTTTTCCATAGTGTGCGAGCTGGGTTTGTGCCTTAAAAGAAACCCTTAGCCATAAAATAGCATGCAACGCGTGCCGGCGAAGGGAGGAAAAAACCATCGTATTTCATATTCGGCATTTGGCCGTTTTATTACCATATTTTCCTTCGCCCTTATATACCTTTTGGCTTGGCGATGCAGGACGCGCCTTAAAACGTCTTACGACTTGCTTGCTTGCAAAGAAGGACTACAAGGAGTACAAGCATTGCTGGCGTGGCTTGACTTGCTTGAGGGTTGTAGTCGTTGTACTCCACATCGTTTTGACGTGGCATTCGATTGTTTCGCGCTGTGTGATTTCCAATATCGCCGGAAAACTTACCGGGACGTCCTTGCAAAATCCTTACGAAACAATTTTTTTTATTTGTGTTACACGCCGTTACAAGTCATACTGATTCATACAGGACTTACTTTTAACTTACTCAGTCTTTGAGTCGTTTTCTCGGTTTGTTACTTTCTGGCGTGCAACTTTGAATGTCCGGAGGCAGCTCTAAGCTGCAACCGGCACGAATTGTTACGCTTGAGTTATTTGCATCTTGTACGCGAATTTTTGATTTCTCGTTCGAAATTTAACTTTGAATCGCAGAAATCGGACGCGCAAAGCGATTTGCGAAGGAAACACGTCGATTACACACAATTTGCTCCGGAGGGCTCTACGCGGAAACACAACAAACGAACGGCGAGTCGACGAGCAAAAAACCAAC
This sequence comes from Atheta pasadenae, assembly GCA_030264155.1. Lineage (NCBI taxonomy): Eukaryota > Metazoa > Arthropoda > Insecta > Coleoptera > Staphylinidae > Atheta > Atheta pasadenae. The sequence goes on along the minus strand of JARJDS010036611.1, from coordinate 40,590 downwards.
GGCGAGGCCGAGCCAAGCCGGTGGTGGAGTAGATGTTGAGCAAAACACGCTCAAATAGGATAAAAGGACGAGAAAGTCGAACGGAATCTCTTTGCAAGCGCGCTATGCGCTTTGTGCGGTTTCTACATTTTGCATGAACGATAGTTAGGTACATTTTCTTTTATGCCTTGTATAAATAATAAAGAAGTCTTCGTCCGGCCGAAAACCAACAGGAGAACGAGCGAGGTTTGTTTAACTTTAATCATTCACAGCGCAGTTGGTGGAGGCGCAAAGAAAACTAAACCAAACGATAAAAAGCAACACCGTGCCTAAACCAAGGGCTAAAGTGTTTCTGTATATGAGCCCTAATTTTAATTTTGCGTATTTAAAACTTAAAATATGCACCATTAAATATTTTTTAGTTTGTCAGTTTCTCCCCTTCTCTCTGCATATTTGCGTTTTAGGTTTGAGAGCTTTAGGAGGATTCGGCTTCAGTTTCAATCCTCGCGCTCGTAATACGTTTTCGCCGGAATGGCGTTTGTTATCGCGGGAAATTTAACACAATTGTGCGTGCAGTTGACAGATATGATAATAAATCATTTTATATTACCTACCAGCCGGCGGAGGCGCGCGCGCGCGCCATCAGCCAGTGGCTTTTTCCCAGCCACTCGTGGGCCATTAGCCGTGTCCGATGTTGTTATATTTGCGGCACATTTGAATATTAAAACAATATTCGCCATTATCACATTGACGCGCTTGCAAAGTCCAACATTAAAGAAAAATCTCGGTAATTGCTTTATGATACTTTTTAATAGTTCAAGTGCATCATCGCATGTTTTGCATGACGGTTATTAATTGTTTCCAAGCACCTGACTTTGTTCCAAACATAATTAGATAGTAAATTGATAGTGCGCAATGGAGTGCAATGTGCGGTGCATTAATAACTGTCGCCTATCTTCTTCGCCCTCGCCTCTTCATATTTTGCGCGCACGTTGCGCTTAGTTTCTGCATTGTGTCGGCGTCTTCGTCGTAGTTTGTTTGCGCTTGCACTTTGTAACTGTTTGCAACTGTTCGGAACTGATTGGCGCATGCAACCGAACGACTTCCCATTGCTTTAAACGCCGACGAGGCGGCAAGTCGTTTTTCTCATCTATCTTGCTTTCAGCAAAAAATATAGGTGTGAGTTTGTGTGTTTTCATCGTGACTTTGTTTAAACTTTCAATCAATTTTCCCCGCTTTGTATACATTTCTATATCATGCGTTTAACCCACCATATTTCAAACGCTTGGAAAAAATTGCGACATTGAATTGCGACTTTTTTTGTTGCATTTCACCAGAAAAAAAAACATTCAAGAATTTCTTTAGTTTTTTGGGGGGTTGTCTTGTTATTTAGTTATTTTGTTTACTATTTACACACCAGCAATTCGTTAATTCCAATTGAAACCAAAACAAATTTGTTTGTTGAAGTTTCCTCAGCTGCGTTATATTTAGAAACAAAACAACATGCGCGCACAATAATGTATGTCGCCGTAATTAATTTAATGATGGCACGATGACACTTCCAAATTAATTAAGACATCTCTAATGCGCGGGGCGTCCTCTCGATTTATTTGTTTTCTTTTTTCGTAAACGTTCACGCGCGTAATGTAAGTTCGTAATGTGTCTATTGATACTCTCGAAAATAGCTATTATTTCCGCTGCACTGAATGAAACGCCAGCGTGCACTCACTCTCTATTTGTTTGTAACGGGGTTAATTATTCAATTGAGTTCGTTCGGATCCGAACGCGGCGCGCTGTGCGGCGGCGAAAAGAACACCCATTCATTCATTCATCGCGTGCAGTTATTTGTTTATTTATTAAGTGCTTCGGTTGTTCGAATTTATTGCGAAGTCTAAGTCTAACTAGGGACGTTTACTGCACCGCCACAGCGAGTGCACATTAAATTTATTCTTAGATTTAATGCGTTTTGTGTCGGCGGGCTGACGCGTCGTACCGCTTTGTTCGATTTCTCGGCATCGCCACAGTTATTCTAAATTTTATCGCGATCGTTTAATTACTGGAAACTGGAATCAATAGTACCAGGCTCATTTTCGATTTATGACGGAATAGTTTCATCGAGGGCGAGTGGGTTTGTGTGTCATTGATTTGCGAGCTCGCCTGCCGTCGCCGCCGCCGCCGTAGCGTCGGTAGATTCGGGAAATGGGAAAAATACGATGCGATTTATCACTTTTATGTAAGACGAAGCGCATTATTATGCTATACACTTATATATTGATCTTTATGGGACGCTAGGAAATGGAAGATTGAATCAAGTAATGCCCAAGTCGTTTGTTTCTTTCGCTCTGTCGTTTTTGACGGAGTTTAGTGATGGTTTCTCGTCCAGGAATCGCAGGGCTCGTTCATCGATGCGTCGCGTCGGCCCGCGAGACTTCCTATACTAGGATGGAAATAAAGAAATTTATATTTATTATACGACTTGATATTCCGCGGTTTTTCCGAGCGACTCAACCGATTCTTGCTTTTTTCAAAGCACATAAAGATATAATCGGAGCGCGCGCCGAACGAAAATGCATTAAGAACCAAATTGAGCACTAAAATACGTTAATAACCGAAATGCATTTCGACCGGATGCCTCACCGACTCACGCTTTTTTATATTTATTATATAAAGCCTCACAAGGGTGGGGTTGTATTAAAGCTATAGCTAAAAGAAAAAAGGGCGCGATTTAAGCGAACCGTTTTACGACCACAAACAAATTCAAAAATGTGAAATGAAATAGAACGGAACGAGAATTAAATTTGGCTGGGACAGAGACAGGGACGAATGCCATTTTTGCGCTGCTGCCTCCCTCTTCTTCAAGACACCGGGCGTTGTGGAGCACTGGAGCAGATAGTCGCACAGATAGCTCTCCATTCGGACTGGCTTTTCTCCGACTGCAGCAGGGTGTCCTTGAGTGATGGCTGAAAACGAATTGAAGTGGATCGCGCAATGGCCGCATGTTCAACCGCGCGCGCGATATCTCTACTAACAGGCTTGCGGATAGAAAAAACGAGGCTTGTGTCAATTTTCAGACTGGAAAAATACACTTTGTGAGCCTTGGGCGACGTCGCCCAACTATAACGTACGTTTGGGACGCGCGCGCGGAAAACCCACCTATTTGTTATGCATTGCTTGCCTCGAATAAGGGACGTTTCCTTTGCAGCTATTCGCGTTTACCTTCATTTGCTTACGCGCCCTTCATCGTCCCATCTTCACCAATACGCCTACACATTTATAAACATTCCCACAATTTGGTAAAGCGCTCAAAAGCGAGTTTTACACTTTATTATATTTTGCCTTCATTCATCAGCGAATTAATTAACCCGCAGAAAGGCAAATTAATCTCGGCTGTACCCGCGGCGCGGTCGAACGAGGGATTTGATCGGTTAAACTTTAATCAATTGGTAAAGAAACGCACAAAGAAGAGAAATTGCTTCGGAATGCACGCAAACATTATTTAAACAGTCGTTTGCCCGGCGCCTCCACTCAATCCAGACACGTAGGAAATACGCTTACCGATTAAACGCTCGTAAAAATGAATATTCGCAAAATCTCAGCTGTTTTTTTTCGTTTTCTTTGTATACCACGTAATAATTCCATTATTAATTTGAGGAACGTAATTAAATTTGGCGTCGACTTGATAGAAATAAAACAAGGCGAGTAAAGCACAGCAGAGAAAGTGATTCCTAAGAAGCGGCGGAAAAAATATTGCAAGCTTAAAGGGTGCCAACGTCGCTCTCGGAAATATAATTTATCATCGACTCCTAGTTAAGGCTTTTTTCCTGCGCTGGTGCTTCTGCTGCTTGTGCTCATGAACAGACGCAGAAACCTGAGCGTTTGAAACATTGCGAAAATTGAGATCGGCGGAGGAAAACACACCAGTGACAGAGAACGATGAACGTGAAGTGGAACATATCGGTTGCAGATATCGTCGAAAATAATTAATGATCGGACTTTTTATGCTCCTTATACGCGTACTTACGGCCGGATATATAACAATGCCACTAAAACTTCCAGAATTCACGCCTCCGTGGCTTGGGATTCCTAAAAAAGCGGCGGATAAAGTTCTTCGAACGCGACAAAAACAGGAAATATAGAAAGGTGTCATGCACAATTCCTAAACTTAAATTATCAGAGCTTGTGTCAAAGAGGATTTACTTGACATTAAATTACAATTATTGATGGTTTTGTTGTTGTAGCAAATATCAACACCAATTTCTGTGTATTCATTGATTTTTTTCTTTGTTCCAGGTAAGAAATCGTCGCAGTTTTTGTCGCGTACATAGGTTACGAACATCTCTTCAACGTGCCCTTACTGTAAGTACTCCGCGCACTCGAGTCTAAAATATACGAGAGCCGTGCCGAGTACAAATCGGGCGTCGTTTGCGGGACGAGATATTCTCGACGCGCCCTCAACGCCTTACGCCCCGCGCTAAGTGTTGTCGCTTGGAGTTCTCGACGTTCTGGCGACTCTCGAGCTGAAATATTGCAGCGTAATTCGCTTATACTCGTTTATAGTTATTTTATCTTTTCATTTCGCCATCTTCGCGGGAGGTCTCTTGTTTTCTCCATCAGCGTCTCCAATTTTTCTTCGGATGTGTTCGGAAGATGAAAGGTGAATAGGTCATTATTGTAATGATGATATTTCAAGCGTGTTTGCGAAATTGCTTTCACTTAATTCGCGCACTGCGCACTTCGCTCAACTTTCTTGGCTGCGGTGGCCGCTGTCCGGAAATGCACTGTCACTTTTCGTTATATTTATAGTAACTAATTACCAAAGCTACACGAAACTTCACTAGACGCGAGATGCGACTCAACTTCCTCAGATCTCTCTAACTTCATGTTCCGGTTCTGAAAGTTTATGCTTTATTTTTAAAACTGCAATTAATTTGCTCATAATTAACTTAATGAACTTCACTTTGCTTGTCAAAACATCCAGCCAACGTCAATAATTTTTTTACGTTGCAATTATGAAAATTAGTCGGTAATAAGCGGTCGGGAAGTTTTGTTGAAAACAGTTTGGGACTAGACTGCTAGACTGGAAGGTTAAGACCGTCGTCAATCTGCCGCCAACGCGCTAATCACGTCGCAAGTTTGTGCTTAAAATATTCGCGAATAGTTGGTTCGTTGTCGCAGGTCTCTTGTCACAGTAGCGTTGTGTTGCCCGACAATTCCCCAAACTCTAATTCGGGCAAACACAACAAATCACCTCGAATTACACCTGCACACGGTGTGTTTACGCTTCTTCGGCTAAGGTGAGGCGCAATCAACGAACACCCTAAACACCGGATAGGTCTACGGACTAAAGACTAGCCGTCGCTAAACTTTGCCGACGCTAAATGTTTGCTCAATTTAAGTTTTCCACCAAACTAACACAAACACCAAATGATTTTTCTGTAAAAATAGGATTTTATTTGCAATAAAACGCACTCCTTGTATATTTTATCGCGGTCGCCCTAGGCAGGCTCGTTATCCTTTAAATTTAAAAGGTCGATCACTTATTCTCTTCGTCCAGGAGGGCGCGCATTGATTTACCGGCGGCGTAAAGGATCGACGTTAATGTCCGCGTGCTCTCTACTCCAGAGAGAATCCCAGGAACAAAAACCCGCCTCGGGAGTTCGAAAACTAAAAATGTGATTTATTGCGGCACAATTGCCTATGATGGTTGCAGACGGAGCCCACCGACCGTTCACAAAATACCCAGCGGGGTCATAGTCAAATAGGAAAATTTCCACTAGCTGCCACTGCACACTCCGTCCGAAATCCGGATATTCTGATAATCACCACCAGGGAAAAACCTAGGTGTCAAACGCACGTTTCGTTAAGATTCACTTGAAACGGATGACGCACGATGCGCTATTTCAACCACCACACGCGAGGTCTTGTGAACCAGAACCAGAGTAGTTCACTCATTCATGCAGAAATTTGTTATATTCAACTAGTGTCAATTAGTGTGACGTTCCAGGTGTTAATCAGCTCGTCGCCGGACGACTTACACTTATTATTTTAAAACTAAAACGCAAATTAAGTGAGTGATACCATCAAGAGAAAAAAATCATCATCAAATGAAAAAAGAACATCAAGACTCATCAAGACAGTGCTGAACACTTCAAGATGAAATTCATTACTGTAATGCATGCTTTGAATAAAAAGTCATAAATTATTGCTTTGCAATTGAAATTGTTACAAAAACTTTCAAAATGACTCTCAGGGAACAACAAGACGTCGTCGTTCGGTAAGTAATTGTTATGTAATTAAGTTAATTGTGTTTGCTTCTTCTTTCGTTTTGTTTTGGCGATATAAATTTATTCAGCAGGAAATCTGCTCGCGCTCAGTGCTACTAACAATTACGTTCAACCCGAAAACAGAGCAGACCTAGTTCAGGAGCAGGAACAAGAGCAAGAGCAGTAGAGTTTGGAGTGTGTATGAATAAAAAAAGCGAAACGCCGAAAACTGGAATTGCGCCAATATTATTCATTGAATAGAATAACAATTCGCGTAAATTCATGAGCGCCTGGAGTCGAAATCTGTACAAAAAGGGCAAAAAGTCACAGTGCGTTTTTAACAAGGCTTGAAACTGAAAATGTGAAACCGTGCCTGCATTTTTTTCCAGCGATGATTAAAAGCATACTCTGTTCTGATTCTATTTCGTATTTTTTGTTTACAATGAAATTATGTCGAGTTTGAAAATTCCGATAACAAACTGTGAAGTCCTGTCCCTCCGCACGTCGTCCAGTCCAGTATCACTGGGAATGAGCGAGCATCGAGCACTTTCCGCGCCGGCCTGATTTATAACTTTGTTTATATTTTTCATTCATTCGTCGTCGCTTCCTCGCTTGCATTTCGCGCAACATCCGGGCGTCGCGACGCGCCGTGATTTATGCACAGCAGCACAGCGCATCGGCGTCCAGGCCATCTCGTTATCGCTCTTCGTAATTAATTGCGTCGTTAACTTGTTGTTCCGATTATTAGTAGGGGTAAACATTTTTGTATTTGAAATATTTTCATTTTCACGTTTACACACTCGCGTTATGACTTACGATCATTCTTTTTTGTTTTTGTTTTTTGTTTTCTGCTTTTAGTGCTTTGTTCAGAACGTTCAAAAAGTTGCTTTTAGATTTAGTCGCGACTGTCGGCAGGTGTTCTTGAGCCGGGAGCTGTCTTCCCACAAAAGCTCACTTAGTAGCAGCGGCTTGTGACTAAATCGGGGGGTGGCAGCCAAACCGAAATCCGTATGCAGCGCGACGCAGATTTGCATTCATTACACTTATAATCTTCTATGTACACACGCTTTCTTTGCTCTTCTACTCTTCTACTGCTGTTTCGCCTGCTTCTGGTAAAGGTAAAGTTTGGAGTTTGTCTCTGTTCTACTGTGCTGGTACAGTTCCCCTTACATGCTAGTAGAACTGCATGCTAGCAAAAACACCCCAGACTCCCAGACATGCCATAAACTGTCACAACCGCATTGTATTGTGTTCACTTCCAGACTAAACATCCTACGATGTGAATGTCCACCCTGATTTTTTTCGAGCTTTTTAAGACGCTTTTCCCCTAAGTTGTAACAGTAACTGCACATTGCACAATGCCTGTAATATCTGTAATTCTCCCACCTTTCGACGACAATGCAGACATCTAGAAGACAATCGTCCTTGTAATCTGAGTCGCAATGGTCATTGCTGGGTGATTCCTTTTTTCTTTAACACAGAATGGAAAACTCCAGATAACTCTAGATAAAGGCCAAAAAAACTGAGCCTTCTTATTCTTATTCTACACTTTCCCTTTTCCTAGCTTCATTTTCGTTTTCACTCGTATCTATTAAGCTTCCTTGCCTCGCTTTGCCTGGCTTGGATTTTACCCTCCAGTAAGATTTTCCAAGAAGTTTTCCCACTTTCTGCTTTCCTTTGCACGCCACACTACCGCGTAATCTTGTTGGGTCAGCATTAAGCATTAAGTCGTTGGCGAGCATGGGGGCGCGCATTGCAAGTGCCTTTAAGGTGCACGAAGGCCAGGTTGTTATCCGCTGTGCCGACCAAGAGGGGAAAGCATCAATACTGCAACTTTTCGCACGAACGGAGCTCTTTCAGGACCCTCTGTACTGCTCTCTCAGATGCGCCATTTAAATAAACACCGGACGGCCGGGCAGTGCTTCGATTCACAATGAACGAAGGTTGATAATCCTTTAATCTCGAAATCGTTGGCTGCAGTTTTCGTACAATCCTACGGGTGGTAGTCAGCCAACTTGACTAACTTTGTACACGTTGCAAACGCTGGTAGCATGCCAGATTTCCTATATACTCGCAATACACTAAATGTGGCGGCAAATAATAAGAAAATCTAGCAATAAAATATATTTATTGAAACACCTAGTATATAATTGGTAGGGTAGCTTATAATGGAATTGAAGACATACGTGTGGGACGTATGAGCATACAAAACGAATAGAAAGTAGTAAAAGGTGCTCGATCTCGATTTCGATCTGGATGTTGACGTCGATCTAGCCGACTAGCTCAGCTGGATTGCCGTCGAAACGGCGCGGCGTCGACGGCAACGCCTAGGATTCGAAAGACGATAAACATTCGGGTCACATCAAAATACGAGTCGAGTGCGGCGCTGCAGTTAGAATTCAATCACGATATTTGCATTCGCATTCGGTTTACGTGAACGGCGTCGGCAATTCGGTCTTTCTCTGATTCTCTGATGGCCCGGCGCCTTCACCAAGCGTGCCGCACCAGTGCGGTGCGCGTGTCACATGTCCGCATCCACGCCGAGATTTTTATTTCAATAAGAAATGTCGTGACAAATTCTGGTGTCGAAGCGCGGCTGAAAATCTCAGCTCTCGAGTGATATATTAAGCAATGTTTGATGCGATGATGCGAGCACGGCGTGTAACAATAGCGATTTCTGAATGAAACACACGCGAAACATGCGCGCAAAAATGCGATTTGCTGCGTTGGTTTAGCGTTCCGTTCGTCTCGCAGCAATTCATTTCGTTGTGAATCACATAATAAAAAGCAATGAATTCGGAATTTCGTGCTTCGTGCTCGTTGCGTTTTTCGTGTGTGCCGCGCCGCTTTTTTATGCATTCGGCGCGAGCAATGTTTGCGCCCGAGGAAGCTATTGCAATACCGAATTGTTCGCGATTCTCGCTCGCTGTCAGCACAGGCCAGCCCAATACTCCTCCTGCTGGTGGTGGTTCGTGGCGCTTGCTCCTCCACCACTCAACTCGCGCTCAACTCTTCAACTCGACTCAAACTATATATGAACCATGTTATTGCGGCAAACATTTCGAAATTGCATTCTTGGTTGTTCATCCTCTCCGCGCGTTTCTTTATACGTCGCCGCGGCCCTCCAGATATCCGCTTCGATCCTTTACGGTGCGCCAACAAAAGCACGCACGCACAAAGAAAATAAAGTATGGCGATGGCCGTACTATATACCAAAGACAGGACGAAGGAGACAAACATTTCTTTTCTGTGCCGACAGCGGCGACGTTTCCGTGTTCTACACTCGGTTGCGAATTGCGAATCGTTTAAATTTAAACAATGTCAAGTCACCACAGACGACAAACGACCCAAAGAAAGGACTCTTCATTTCGGTTGATCGCATGCTAAGGGGAAGCCAAGACCATCTCAAGATTCACAAAACATAAAAAGACGCTCGGTGGTTACTGCTTACCATTTATTCGAGGCACAGCAAGAATGTTCAATCAAAACTCTTCTGATACAAATTATAATTTATTTCAAGCCAACCATTTGTGGCCAGCTGTTGAATTGCTAAATAGTTAAGTCAGAAAATCACAAAATGTGCGCTAACAGACTTCGCATTACAACCGAACTTCCACAGAAATTCTCTAAACTAATAATGCAACTTTGAAGCAACTTTACGCAACTATTCCGTGGTTTTTAAGTCCGTTATTTTGCTATGGTTTTAGCAAGCACGCAAGGACGAAAGGCTGTAAAAGGAAAGCCGAACTGTCGACAAACTGGTATCAAGTCGGATAGAGCTAAGACGAGGGAAAACACAGGAACAACCGAACGCAAATCTTGTTGATCCTTTGGCGGTTCGCCGATATTTAACTTTCGCGATCCTTCGACTCGGTTTGACTCAATTGGAAGGAATCGGGTATCGTCAAAGCAAAAGACGCATAGACTTCTATAGACTTCATCTGGTTAAGAATGTCTTTGCCCTGAATCTTTCTCTCCATTAATTCAAATTGATATTGAATTTTAATAATTTAAGTAAAAAATAAATTTGTGATTCTAGTTTACAAGGGCGTGAAGTACATAGCGTTTGATTGCTGATTTATTATTGTAGTTAATAACGAGCGGCGCAATTATAAATTGTATTTTTGTTATAGAAGCGAGTGCCGCGTATAAATTACGTTAATCTCGAATACAAATAAACATCGCTCATCGCGCAATACGCAAAAACTTACAATGTTTTGAATGTGCGGCGGCGGCGTGACGCTAGTGGAACGATAACAAGCACAAAAACACAGAACATCAGCACATTGTATCGCATTTCCATCCAAATTAAATTGAATTATAAATTCTGTTATTATTGCGATTTGCAATGGGCGTAATACCGACGTGATTAAAATTTATTATCAAATTTATTTGCAACCGCCAGAGCTTGAATTGCTCATTCCGTGAATATTTTTATTTTAGTTTGACAATTCATTACTTCCTTATCTTAAAACCGCCTATTGTAAATTTTTAAAGCCAAGAATATTTTTAAAAATCGAAGCGTTCGTTTTTGTCAGTATTCCTCGTTTTTTCAGGATTAGCGCGATCTAGCGTAGAGAGTCCTCGCTTTACGTGCTCCATATTTCTGCGCATCAAAAGGCGTAATGATGCATAACACAAGAAGATCAGGTAGCATAAAAGCGCGCCAGAAAGCAAGAGTCACTTCAAAGATTGCTCCGCAATAGAGAACGCATTAAATCTTTTCAAACACGGTTTGCTTCTTGATATCATGACTTTATAGTTTCGATCAAAAGATTTACCAAAACCGGGAATCCTAAAAATGAGATCTTTAACATCTTTAAACTCCGTCTTGGAATCGTCGACTGAAGATGTTTTGGATCCTCTGAGTGTGCCTTGATTTTAATCACTGTTAGTGCGTGTATTAATGTATAGAAACTTGTACACATTAGGTAGATGTTGTTAGATGTTAGTAAATGTCGAGGGTTGTTATTAAAAGCGGGTTTATCGCGGCTGCAAGCAAGCAAGCCAAAGGGGAAGTTCAATGGTGTTGAATGCGTGCGTTCGATCGTGTCATGGCGAAGTCGACCTTATGTCGCTGCGCGACCTGCTGCGCGGGTTGCTGCACAAGACGCGCAAATTAAACTTTAATAAGCTGATTAACGGATTAGATCGATAAGACCTTCGCCGTACGTTGGCTAATCTGAGACGGCGGCAGGGCTGCTATCGCAACGCGCCGGCACCTATCGAAGGAAAACTTTCCGCGTGTTCCGCTCTATCTACTCCTCCGGTACAGCCTCACCGCTTCCGAAAGACTTTCCAGCAGTATGCAGGAATCGACGAGAAGTTCCTACCACTAAATGCATACTCTACTCTCTATATAATATTTTCTATGCCGTGATTTTTAACTTACAACAAACAAAAAAATCAGTGTTCTTGATAATTCTTGTTAATGTTTTGTTCTATATCAAACTCAGTTCCTGGTAACGTAGTTTCCCGTGGTATGTTTCTGGTTTTGTGTTAGCCTCGCCAACAAGCTAAACACTTCTGGGGTTAGTTAAGCATCCACCGGAGCGTGAAGAGATAGCATTCGAACATTCGCATTCATATTCACATTCACGCGTTAGCAGTCAGTGTTAGGGTGGATGTTCTCTTGGCTTTGTTTTCTGATTCGTTTGAGGCCGAAATTACAAAATAGCAAACCCAGGCTTCCACTACGCAACAAATTCCTACAAATTGAATACCGTCAAATTAATACACCATAAACGACTGTAACTATCTATTACTATTCGATGCCTGTTGTCGTTCTTACTGTGGATTAATGTGCAAAGCACACAATGCGCACAAAGTTTATTGTTTGATGTTGATGAGATGTGATATTACTCCGCGCGCCGGAACATGCAACCGAGACGATAGCTTCTAATTATATTTGAACTCGATGCCGCCCCGCATCGAGGCGACGCGTTAATTTCGTAAGCGTGTTAATTTCATTTCTTCCGCGGCGCGCTCCCGACGACGACTCTCATATCCCGAGCTTTTCGTCCTACTCAAGACTCAACATTCAGGGCAAACCTCGACTCTCGACTTCGTTTCGTTTGCTCGCGTTTGTTCATTCTGGCTTTCGTCTCTTCATGTTCTTGATGTTCATCGTGTCTGCAAGGGTGTTAATTGTACGTCTAGACTTTATTAGCTTAATTATTTAGTTCCTTATTCTTTGCACTTTTCAGGTATCACTTTCAAGGTTTAGAAAGAAACCTGCGTATTAAGTTCTTTCACTTTTTGAAATTAATAGTTTGATGTTTTTACTGTAAACGAAAATTTACCCTGCTTACATCACTTTCGTTTTCATGTAGGGTTATACTGGTTATATAGCTGCAGGAATGCTGAAGGGCACTTATCCCCCGTCCCTGGTAAAGAAGCAAAGCGCCTTTGCGTGCGTATCTCGTTGTCTTGATCTCTCCGCACGCCTGAGTTTACCATCAGTCTGTTCATCTTGCATCTTGTACTCCTGCGCTTGGTGCTAGCTAGGTGCTTGGAACTCGAATCTCACATCTCGTGCAATTTTTCCACTTCCCAGTGTTTCACTGTTTTATGGCGTACAAGGGTTTCGCACACGCGTGCGCCGCATCCCTAATGAATACTGACAAGTGTGTGACGTGCCAAGGTAAAATTATCCTGTCTCCGACCTTTTTGTGCCTCCTTCTTCATCACTTTATGGTATCTAGTTGGTTCTCACTCTACTATTCTTCTTTCTCGGGTATCTCTCACACCAGTCCTTCACTTCCACTAGTAGACTGCGTTTGCCCTGGGTTTTTACGCTCGCCCGTATAAAATTTCGTGAATAGAGTCTGGACTTTCGACCGCCGTCGCTTCCTTGGTTTTAGCACCTAGTAAAACCAGCGCATGCAGCTAGGGAGGATAAGACATGCGGACGGCTGGGTGAAGAGTTTTATGCCGGTAGTGACTTTGATATCACCGGCGTTCATTATAACTCGGGGTGTTTGCTTTGCACGTCGCCCGCTATCAACGCACGCACTCGTGCACACGGCCGACCGTCCGGAGTGGGCTATTTTTAATTTAGGATCGCTGCTCGTCCTAACGCGTCCCCTTATTTCCTGCTTAATCCCCGATAGCCGCTTCTATCGAGGTTGGCTTTTCATTATTACACGGCAAACATGCCAAAGTTGTGTGAAATATAATGGCAAGCGTTTGCTCATAAAAAATTATCAGAAATGTTTTACATTACTGAGACTTATTGCTGGTGCAAAAGTTTTGAGTGTACTCTGGGTGCAATCTGCGATATTACAATGGTTGTATCAAGTCACCTTCGAGTCGAATGTATGCCGATTTTGTATTGTTTCATTTCTAGTTGCCGCATAAATTATTAATTGTTTATGAGTGAGTGTACGCGCACCGCTTACGTAACGATAGTTGTCTGGCACAACTAACGAGTGACTCCTGGTAATGCCATTGTTCCAGAGTTCTAATGGTAGAAAGGAGTTTGCTGTTCGCGTTTGTGTTGGGTCTGGTGTCGTCCTGACGCAGCTCGGCGCTTCCCGTCTCGACGTTTTGTTCGCTCGACCCGGCCGTGTGTTTCGGGGGGACTTGGACCCGGGACCAGGACGCGTATTTATGAATAAAGTTAGCCGAGGCCCGACAAAACTCTAAGCGTTAGCCGCCGCTACCGCATGCATGCGCACGGCCCAAAAACGCCGACGCACACGCAACTAACTTTCAGAATTTCGACGAATACCTCTCGGTAATTCCGTTATAATGCAAAGCCAGCGAGGTAGCGCGCGGAATTAACAAAGCGGCGCACGGGCGGGCGCATAACAAACCAGCAAACCAAATAGATTAAAGTAACAAGACTAACAAGAGAACTACTCATATGTGGCGGCAGGGACGAGGCCTCCGACGACGCGGAATTAGGCGAAGACGAAACGCAGAAATTAAATAGTAACGTTTCACGTCGACTGCGAAGCGACGAGCGGTGGGTGCGAGGTGCCAAAATGTTGGAAACCTAATTTCATTATGAGATTACAAATGAAATGAGACAAGTTTTCCTCTTACGAGTCGGGTTTTCACGCTTGGATCTCCACGTCTCCTGTGCGGGTTTTCTCTTAAAAATTATTCAAAACGCACAAATTTTACATTCTCGGACACGACAGACAGCACACCCCAAAACGAAACAAACAAATATTTGCTTCTAGTGACATCATGTCAAGGGGTGGGGCGAAGAGAAAACACTACGCACAAAGGTGCGTTATAGTTTAACCAAAAAAAGAAAAGCAACGCTCACAAAACTTCCCTTCGATCGCATCCCACATACCACCCTGTGGGCATCACAAACGGGTTTGGGGAAGCGTGGCCGACCTCCCAAACGCGAAACACAAGCTGCGATGCGTTGTTGTATTGCACTGCGGACTCGCCTCGAGGCGACGATTCCCAAACGTGAGCGCCTACAAAAAAGGAATCACCGCAAACGCTGAAAAATAGAAGAAGGCCGCGTGGGGAGCGCTGGCAAGGGCGGCGAGGGCGAAAATACGTAATTCCATTGTAGTCAACATTGCCGAACACACAATTCCGAACGACCACTTTGCCGATTCGACGCGATCCAAGTTTTCGAATTCTATTTACGATTCGATTCCGTTCAATCGAATTGATTGGCGCCAGTTTTAAGCATTTGGGAGTCGAGCGAAAATATTTTAGTTCCGCACGCGAAACTTTGCCGGAAACGCGCGCCCGCAAAGACACTTCCACTTTACAACTCCAAAACGTAACAAATAAACCCCACACTAGGGTCGAAATTAAGGTCAATAGTATGATTCTTGTTTTATTAAAATCGTGTTTTCTGTTTCAGGTAAATATCAACAAAACGGTTTCTGCAATGTCGAAATCCAATCTCCCTTTGATCGTGACATTGCAATCACATCTAATTTCCGCTAAGTGGAAGGTAGGAATTATTTACGCATATTCATTTTTGACATTCTGCTGGTTCACAAGCCTCGATTAGCGTTGCGCAATGCGTTGGTGGTCGCATTATGATTTTTTTTCAATATCCTGTTTTCCCAGTTAGCGTTTGGACGCGTTCGAAAAATGCTGGTGACAGCGTTGATAGGCGCATTAATTGTTCGATTTATTCATTCTATTCATTGAATTCGCGGACGACTAAAAATGCATATTGGATTTATATATGCGGCGCTTCATGCAGATTTATAGATTTGTGGATGCAAAAACGGGTTTGAATAATGCATCCGCAAATGCCACACGCCATGCCGCACGATATGCATTTCACCGCATATACCAAATATCTAAAAACAACAAAATAAGAAAAATCAAACACAACTTTATTTATTAATATCTTACAATTGTGTGGTAAATTTTCTCATAAGTAATATTTTTTCAATGTAATTTAAACACACAACTCTTTACTCCATTATTCCATTATTTTGGAATACTTGTTTTTAAAAAAGTATGGATTAGTATGATGAAATCTGAAGCAAAAAACTGAAACTAGGATGCTGATCATTGTTCATACCACAACGCCCTGTGCCTCTATCTATACATGTTGTGGTTATTCGGGACAATATTTACGAGTGCAAACCAGACAACAAAGTTATCAATCATGCACAATCACCGCAACCGAAACCGCTGCCGCGGCGCAGCGCGCCGAAACGTGGACAGACACCATAAAATAATATTCGTGAAAAATGCACATGTCATCCTGAAATATTTTCAATATTGACATAAATTCATTGCGCCTGATCAGCAATATTTTTTTACGAACGATTATAATTGGTTCGTGAGCCCTGCTGCGGATGGGGAACATTAACATGAATGCGAAATAATCACAATAAGCTCGTGCTTTTGTAAATTGAAAACAAACACGAGCATTTTCATTTGGCGTTGGTGACGAATAAAGAAGCGCGCGTCGCTGCCGCTGCTGCTTGATGAAGGGTGGGTTTTGCGTGCTGCGTGTGCAGGTTCTCATCACATCGTCAGCGAGCGTTACCAAACCATCTGGGGGTTTTCGCATTATGTAATATGCACGAAGGAGTAGGTATTACTAGTTTGATACCAGCAAGTGCGTCACGCGCGCTAGTTACGCACCAGTCGCGGTGCACCCTTAACGACGATTTGCAATTATACCAGCTGCAGACGGGACCGACAACGGCGCGATTTACCCTCCAACAAAAAGTTTTCGAAATTACCTTCGGGTAACACTACGAATCTGTTTGGAATAAGAATGAAAGCAGTTTTCTTACAGAGAGGAATCTGAATGACCGGAAGAGATTCTGATTTCTTATTCCTTAAGTTCCTGCTGATGTTTTCTGCTTCTTAATGGACGAAAAAGACGAACGAAGTAAAAGTGGAAAGTAGAAAGAAGCTAAGGATTTGCTCAGAATTATCAGTATATTGACTTTGTTCTTTCTGAACTTGGTTGTTGCTCTCGTAATGCAGGAATTATGCAGTGCAATCACGCACAACGCATCACCGACCTGAGGAAGTCGTTATCAATCAAGAACGAACTTTCAATTGAAATTTCCGATCATTTTTATAACTTTAAGAAAAACCTAATTGCTTTTACGTTAGAATAATGAAAAATATTTAAAAGTTTTAATCTTATTTGTTTTTTTAATCACATGATCGATCACGTGGTTGATAAATTCAAATAAATAAATGTCTGTAACGCTGGTTGTTCTAGTCCATTGCGTAAGAAAAATAGTTAATCAGCGTCACGTTACGCATCACCTGGCGGCTCGGTGGCGGCGGCTGCGTCTGTCGCCGCTCCCTCGCGCGCGCAATTAAAATTCAGTAGGTGTAACGCATTCCGGGGGATTAGAGCACGTGTCTCTGCGGATAGCGAGACGAGGGGTGGCACAACCGCAGTACGCGCCGACGCCGGGGGGAGGCGAGGCGCTGATATTAATTATCGACGGGGGTGAATAGAAAATTACCTGGAGACCAACGCCTGCTTCAATCTAATTATATCCGGGTTTGTCTGCATTGGTATCGCGTGCCTGCTGCAGCAGCCAAGCAAGTGGTGGGCGAAAGCGTGCTGAAACGTGAAAACGCGTGAAACGCATCAGCACCCTCTTCCACTCTTCAAAATCGTATCTGCTACTCGCGAAAGTGTAATTTTCGATTTTTCACGAAACCGAAAATAGCGAGGTCATTGCGATTACAAGTTACGAATCACAGATTTCAAGAACCCCCTTCATGTTTGGAGTATATATCAACTCTTACATCGTTTATTTTTTGTTTTTCATGCTGAAGTAGGAAGGAGACTAAGGGTTGCAGTAGTATTCTGTGTTTAAGAACAAGGGCGTATGTTGTGTTGGGTTATAATGTGTTCTGTTGTGTTTTGTTGTTAGTTGTTAGCACTTGAAAAAAATTGTCGAGTGTTTGCTTTCATCCCTCTGCTCTATCAAATTGTTTGGATGTTTAGTCATCGGTAAACTTGGATTTGCCTAGCGTAGGGAGTCTAGGGACCAAAAGGGCATGATAGACCCACTCGCCCTGTGTGCAAATAGTTTTCGCGCGGGGGCGCGAAAGAAGGAACGCGAGTGTTTGTTTACAAAGCGAAGCATCATCGTTTGATCTGTTGTTTAGTTACATTTTCCTCCGCAGCGAGGTGCACTTCAGATAACCCGAGTGAGTCTCGCACTTCAGCTGCCCTTACTGGCACATTCAGTTTCGCAGCATCTTCTCGCATTTTCCGCGACTGGTCGTATCCTGGTAACACATGCCTGCCATCGACACCGATGAACTGGCGGAGGCGTAGAGGGGTTGAGGAAAGGACTAAAGTGGAGTGTGCGGGGCAAGGGTGTCATTTAGCTCCGTTTACATGGTATTGCACTCTCGGCGTTACATTTCGGTAACATCTTGGCGACATCGGCGCTGGATATCGGCGAACCGCAAACCTCGCGACGCCCTCGGTCTTAAGACACGCGAGGATGCTTCCTGACGGTGCGTTGGCGGTGTCGTGGAATGGGAGCCTACGAAGAAGACTTGATCCTTCTTGATGTCGCGTGGGCCTTGCTACACCACGACGACATTATCGATACCGAACAGAACATCCAAAGAGGCCCAATAGCGGTCTTACTTTTATTATCATAATCCAACTAACAGCGGGGGTTGCCAATCGCAATCAGGACGTAGATTACGAAAATCGTCTTGGAAACAAACTGGATCTACAAACTCCAACTGTTCGATTTTCCAGGACTGCCTCGCGATCCGGAAGCAATTCAATAGGCCGACGGAATATTGCATTTTCACAGCGGGTTTTTCACAAACCGCCACAATATTTCTTTTTTGTGCTGA
This sequence comes from Atheta pasadenae, assembly GCA_030264155.1. NCBI lineage: Eukaryota > Metazoa > Arthropoda > Insecta > Coleoptera > Staphylinidae > Atheta > Atheta pasadenae. Next base: position 22,045 of record JARJDS010036611.1, on the reverse strand, counting down.
GAGAACCCTACAGAAGAACAATTGTTGTTTCTCATGTGTTCCACTCGTAAAACTTACTTGTGTAACTTATGTACGAGCGTCTTTCAGGACGGAAACGAGATGGCATTGGGTGGAAAGTTGAAACTTTGAAATGAAAACTAATATTCGAACACATTTCGCACAGTACTCGTAAGTTATGGCATTATCTCTATATGCAAACACTTTTCGCGTGTTCACGGTTTCACGGTGGTTCAGTGCAACTCATTCCATCCATCTCTCCATCTTCAGCAACCGGGGGCCCGCGCATCCAGACGGTCGTCCGCTTTTTGTTGCGTGTTTCCTTTTATGGTTTTTCTTTCTTTCGACTGCGAACATAACACATTGCAGCCTCTTTTTTTATTATTCTATTTTTTATTTACGCTTTGCGCCAGCGAACGCGTGAAATTTCTCGAAAGTTTTGCGGTTTTGCACCCACCACACCACCACCACTCCACCCAAAGAGGCGCAAGCAAAGTCGCCTTGTGCCATATTTGCTTGAGCATTTTTATATTATATCTACGTGGCCTAAGTGCGACGGGCGAATGTATGGCGCGCGCGCATCGGACGTTGAATAATGGTGCACTTTTTTCCCTACTTCCATATTCGTTTTTATATTGTTCTTTGTATTAATCATAAAGCTCGTTGTGGTGTGGTGTGGTGAGACGCCTTACTGCCAGCTAAGGTGAAGCGCAAACATTTGGTAACCACCCTCGCTTTATTTCTTCTTTTATGTTCCTCACCCGCAAGATAGTAAGATTTTTCGTTGAGGTCCGCAGGGACGAATCATTTTTTTGTCTTAAACGATGTTTTAAAGTTGTAAGAGTTGTAAAGAAAATGCGATTAATAATTTTGACTATTTTTATAGTCCACTAGGTTTTCTGGTGGTTTAATACGGTCCTGCGCGTCTCTTTGTCCGTCGACTAGCGGAAAGATAAATGCGTTTTTCTCAGCGCTCGCGTTTGCGCTCGTCGTCTCGTTTTTTCGCGTCGATGGTTTTTTTCCCCAGCGCTTTCCCTGTCCGTGTTAAGGACGGAATTAATTGCCGTACGGGAATTATAATTACAAACGAGCGTATTGTATCACTAATACTTTTAATAACTTCCAACCGTGGCCTCATCCTCATCCCTATTCTCCGCCTTCCAGCGACAAACGACCGGCCAAATGACGACAATGAAATATGTCGCGAAATGCGCGAGCACACAAACCTACCACTGTACCACTACGAATCTGCTTCGGGTCTCCTTGCGGCGCAAAAAATGAACAAGAAAAACGCGCAACACAAAGGATTATTTATAAGCTGCGATTCAGGACGAGCGTGCTCAAATCGTACGAAATGTGCACGAGCGCGGAAGAATATTTCGTCAGATTTTCGAAAACAGTTGCAGTTTGTAACGCGTTTCGCGATCGTTGTGTTTGTTGTGCAGTGCGTTTGATGACAAATGGAAATATCTAAATGATTGATGCTCGACGCGGGGTAACGCGCAACTTCGTCCTGTTTTCGCGCTACTTTTCGGAACTGCGTCGCATAACTTTCGCGCATTGCATGCAAATGCGACGTGCACACACATCTACCTACATATGCGCCACTATGTTTGCACAGATTGAACACCGCCTGCAGGCTAGTGAAGAGTTTCACTGCTGGCAAGAACTGTAAGCATATTCGTGTTCGCGAAAACAATGCATTGACGTCTGCATTGCGCACTTTCGGTGCTAAACTTCAGACGACATATCGACGCTCCAATTGCGCTCGCGCCTTTGATTCCACACAAAGCGCTTTGAATAATCTATCCTCGTCGGGCTTTGTTTGTGTTGTCTGACTTGTGATTTGTACGCAGGTGCAACTTTCATCATTCACGCCAACGAGTACATGTTTGAACACGCGCTTTACACAATTGCATACAAACATAGTAGCATACAAACACACAAAATTGCCTGTGGCCACAACCCTATAAATTCAAATCGAAAAAGTTGCCATTCTAACTAAGTCTTAGGCTCAATTAAAATGATTGTCTGGGTTCCATGTTCGTAAATTAGTGCTGAAATCAGTTTGTTACTATCATATGTTGGCTTTTGGTTTAAATTTGTTTAACTTTGACTCAAGAGTGATTTATATATTCGGATTTAGTGCGGTGGTTGGTCGCTGTCGTCGTTAGATGCGGAGCAAAGTTGAAAATAATTAAGGTCCAGGTTGGCGCAGCGTACACACGTACGACCACGGTGCACGACCCCCTTTTAATGAGCATTGCACCAAAGAGGGACTCCGGGAATGACTGCACATCGGGACAATGCGGCCCTTGTTCGCCGACGTGGTACTCGCGACTGCAGGCCCGCTCGATGGCGCAGAGTAATTAACAAAGCGTGTGCACATGGTGTGAGTTCGAAGCACCAAGCACAGACTGCACAAAGCTCAGAAGAGAACAGCACATGGCGTTTCACTTGTCATAATCTACCATTCTGCCATTCTGCCTGATTCGCATCCATTCAGGCGGACGGGCGACAAGCGACGAGGAGCGAGTGGCGTTAAAGCGATGACGGCAGGCTCGAAATTTACAAATTTTGCCACCACCGCAAGACTCAACCAAATGCGTCGAATTGTTGGTTAGAGTTTTGTCGTTTCTGCTTTTTCGATAACGATAACAATAACGATCGCGAAATTATACAAATTCTATGACTCTTGAACGCAACTCCAACTTTATGAAAGTTTCAGTATTCATTGTTTTAGCTATTCAAAGCAATTTGTACCGTTTGTACAAACAAAATGCACAAAAACAACAAGTTTCGCATGAAATCAATTATCTATATGCTGTAGATTTTAGTACTTGAACGTGAATGCATGAAGTGCACTTGATGCATTACGCGCGATTCGCGCGCGCGTCAATCGTGTTTAAGTTAAATCACACCCACCATTCGCCGCCCCACATCGCACACCTGCCTCAGCCGCCATTCGTTATGTCAACGCTAATAGGCGAGCACGAACCAAAGCGAAGCCGGAAATGCTCGTACATGCTGCAGGGCTGACCGGGTTGAACAAGCACCACTATACCGTAATGTTTCCCAAAGTTGCGAAGCCTCGAAACACAATACGTTAACAGCAAGCGAACGCCGCCACTATTCGGAATTTGATTAATTAATTAATGCACAATTACAAACCGAGCAGCAGCGGTCTGCGGCCGCTCGAAGTAATTACTCTGCACTAGGAATATTTTTACGCGAGTAAAGTTCGTTGTGTTTACGTCGAGTGCACTAAAACGCATAAAAGTGCAGCGCAGGACAGGACGCTACGTGACTACTAAGCGGATAAAATTCTTCAACGCCAAACAAATCGTTCAGTCAGCCTCGAGCCGACAATAAAATAAATTTTAAGAAGCTTACGCAGAAACGCGGGATAAGCTTTTAATGGGTTAATAGTGGTACACGCGCAGCAGGATATTTATTCCCACGATTCCTTTCGGGTTTTTTCGTGTTTGAAGCATTTAATTTGTTACGTTTTCGAGTTTGTTGCGACTTTTTCTTTCCTACGAGGACTCAATATCAGTTCGTTTTATATTATTTATTAGTTTGGCGCAGCTTTCGTCGTGCCCACTTTCACTAATAGCGCCAAAGTGGACGGAAATGTTTGCGAAACGCACGGCACGAGTTTGCGAGGATGGGTTAATAGTTTAGGCCGTCGGTGGCGGCAGTGGAGGCATAAAAACCGCTGGAACAGCCGGCACAGCGCGACGAACCGCACAGAAAAAGAAGTAATAAAAGTTTTCAGGCGAATTGGATTCTGCCTGCGACGATGACGAGGTTGCCCGGCTCCTCCACACAGCTTAAGCCATGTCGTATTAGTTTCTAGTTTCCGGACGGTTTTTCCTCGATTATGATGTGGACATTCGAGTGGATTATCCTTCGATAATTGCGCCTACCGGCCAAATAAATGTTATCAACTTTTATTAAATGCATTAAACGCTTTTAGGATATAAAAATTAAATTAAAATTTCTTACAATTCTGACAACGTAAGCTTACAAGTGCTTCTTCTGTTTTTAAAAGATTTTGAACCAGGATAATTCTAAATGATTTTTACACGAAGCAACAATTCCATTCAGCAAGTTATCAGGCAATGATAATATTACGGTAACGATGCTGGCCGTGCACAGAATACGTTATGCTGGCAAGTTAAATAAAATAGTTTGGAGCGGCGGCCAGGCACGTTCTGAGGGCCAGCCAACAAACCGCCCAAGAAGCCAAGGAGCAGGCTTCGTTGTTCGTCAGTTTTAGCCGCCCACCTCGCTCCACATCGATCCGCTTCTCTGCGCTCCTCGTTATTCCGTCTGCGAGTACGTGCAAAACAAAACAAGCGGATTAAATCCGAAGAATTAAGTTGCTTTTTCATTGTGTTTTCACCGCCTCTTGGTGGCTGGCAACTATTGCTGATAACTTACTTGTTTGTGGTGACGCAACGTTTAATTACTTTTTAATCGGACGCTTGCGACCGAGCGACACATGATTAATTGTTGTTGTTTTTTTGTTGGACGTCCGAAAAAGAAAACAACGTGTTTGTCTCGTTCGCATCGCGAGATGACAAACCGCGTTTGGAAAAAGTACAAGACAAATCGTTAATCTCCAGTGCAAAGCTACAGCCAGCACGGGTGGGGGTAAAGAGTAAAATTCGTAATTCGATTGTTTTGCGCAGACGATGATTTATCGTCAGTGCGCGCTCGCAGAACAACAAAAACACATTAAAGGATAGTTTTTGTGACGGTGCGCAAATCTTTGTGGACTTCTGGCGTGGCGTGCCGGTAGTTATGTAACTCGATGGGACGGTGGCTACGAAACAAATGAACGCAGTCAAAACGACAATGTTATTCTGGCGATAAAGAATCGAAAGAATCGCAAGGAAATGTGTTCCAGGCGACGGTATGGAGGCAGCGGACGGGTGGCTTTCGCGCTGACAGTCGAGAACCGATGCGAGTTGTTTGTTCCGCGTTGTCACCTGCAGATATCTTTATTTGCGAACGCGCAAAGTTGCGAACAACAGTCTCGCCGACGGGTTTTATTATGTGCCCTGCCGCCACCGCCATCGTCCCACACAGAGATCTATCGATGTGCAGGTGTGCGAAGGTGTGGAAAGCGGGGCGGCGCTCGGAAGTTAAAGTTTCATTTGTTAAAGTGATCGAATAACGAACGAACACACGAAACACGCGTAGCGGCGTGTAGCGTGTAATTCGTAACGAATACAACTTGTTCTACGTGTTATTGCTACAAATAAAAGCTTCCGTTTATTTCGAATTGTTTACCTATTGAAATACTTCGCCTCCCAGGAAGACGGCGGGCGGAAAATGTTGATACGTCTGGCACTGGCAAGTTAATATCTTACATATTACGCATTCTTAGCTCGGAGGCAAATTGCAATCAATATGCGGGTACAATGCATCATTGACGATGCATTAAAATGGAAATGCTGGAGGCGGTGGCGCACAATACCATACGCCGACTTGTTTGAGCACTGTTTATAATATTAATGCCTTCTGCGCTCTACTCTGCTCTTCGCTAGTGGAGTGAAAGGGAGAAGATGATTTTATTATTTATTTGTAATTAATGTAGTGATGAATAGCCCTTTTGGTCGCCGCAGGGCCTAAGTCCGCCGCGCAATTGCAATGTTAGCAATAACTCGCCCACCACATCTACATCCTATACATTTACAGCCCTCGTCCTTAGGAGGGCGCAGGGACGAACGAGAGTTTGGCTTAGGTCCAGACACATCGCCGGCGGCGCTCTTTTTTATAGCGGGGAAATGCGGGGAGCGTTTGAACGTTTGTCCAGCACCAAATTTCATCTATCGGCTTTAAGCGTGCAAGTATTACTCAAACACTCTGTATATCAAACACATTCTGGCCAAGCGCCGAAGAGTCGACAAACGAAAGTCGTTAGCAACGCTACTCGGCACCGTGAATAACAGGAACCAGCGGGCGGGTTAAAAATTATTACGCAAAGGTCGCCCCTGAGGCGGCGCACCGCCCCCGCTCTGCATGATCTCACGCAAAACTCGAGTCGAAGTCGAAGTCATTCCGCGCGCTCTTCGCTGTCGAGAAAGTTTTCTTTTTAAACTCTGTGTACCACCCGTTCACCCCCTCAAAAAACGTTAAAAAGAGCGGAAAATTATCGATGGCGAAGGCGAAGAAAAGCGAAATTAAGTTTTGCAGGCACGGTTCATTGCTTTGCGGAGCTTTCTGGTAATTGCCTTTTTGCCATTTCATCGTGACCTCCAAGTCTTGCATGATGTGCGTTGTGTGCTGTTTGCATTCATAGTGTATCGAAGTGGTTTTAGGCACGACCGGTCTGGGGGCGGCAGTTTAATATTCCGATCGTATACGGCTTTTAATAGTCACTGTTATGGTGGCGAAGACGGCGAGCGCCAATGAGTCCCCTTTAGTTGAGAAATAAATAGAGATTCAAATCGGGGCCTATGTCGCCGTCGTCATCGAGCAGTAGAATGGATCAACGCTTGGGTCTTGTGGAGGCGGCTAAACGCAATGCATACAACGCTTCGTTTAAGTCATGCGACGAGCACCTAGTAGCGAAACTAAACCGAATGCGCCCTTCTCGAATAGTACGCAATTTCACGGGTCGACAACGAAGTCTTTAACTCGCCACCATCCACTTCCATAGCTACCACCACCGCCTTGGTTGCTGTTCGTAGTTGCGGTCGTTTCCTTCGCGGCAGGCACGACCTCGTTATCTTACAACATGCACTAATCGCCATGGCAACCGAAATTGAAACCGTATCACTTTCCCTTTCGCCCTTTGCTCTTTACCCTAAAAAATTCTCAAAAAAACGATGTTGAACATTATTTCGTCTGAATTTGTGTATCTGCAGATATATCTGAAAATGTAAATGTATCTGCAGGTTGATGTTGTAAGCTCATATGCGGGTGCGGGTACGTGTATTTTATGCGCGTTTTGGTAATCAATTTATTAGCGTTTGTAATATGACGTGCGCACAGATGTTGGAGCCATTAATACGAGTCCGGGGAGTCATCCATCACTCGAAAATATCCACGCGCCGTTGGAATGAAAGGCGATAAAACGGTGCGGTAGTGGAAGGTGCGTGTCGCGCGTTCGTGCCGCCGCCGTTGGTTTCGATGGGCTGCGATGGGGATTTTCTTCTGGCTGATAGCCGGGATGCTTGATGGTAGGGCCATCACACCGGGCGAGCAATGATGTGGGTTCGTTTAACGCCGCCTTGTGAACGCCGCGCGCTAGTAATGCCAGCTTTTTACGTTACCTACGACTTTCTACGATTGCGGTTCGACAAAGCGAAGAAAACAAAAGAAACAAAAAGCAAGCGCCCGGGCACCCGCCGACCAATGCTATAGGCAAGACGGCAATGAAACTTGAGACTGGAAAAAGAGGAAATCGGTTCGATCAAAATTGACGCTTAAGACGAAACGTAAAAGGATAACATACGTTCGAAGCTTCTGCGGTTGGAAAACGAACGCCACGTGTACTAACGAAAATCTGCTAGGATGTAAAGAAAAAACGAAGATCGAACGAAGACATCCGTATGAATTACGTTCATCTTTGATCCGTTGCTTGGTACTCCTCGTCGTTGGCGAATTCAATTAGATAATTTAAAAATCCACTTCAAGTTCTTTTTTTACGTCTGCTGGATGTCTTGTCGCGGCTTGTTTTTACGTCTTTGCGCACTTTATTTCAAGCTCCCCTTGTTTCAATTCGCTTTCGTTTTCTCTTTATGTTTTCTGCTTTTAGGAACTTGAGGTTCAGTTAGATAGATTTAGGTAGCTTTTCGGGGAGCGCAGCTTCAGTGGAAGTTTAAATCTATAAAAACATAACACGAGTGCCTTCTGGTCGTGTAATGCCCTTCTATATGCCGGAATCGATACGTTCCATAATTTATTTCGGATTAAAATTCGAGCGGTGTATCTATGCGTTTTGGAAGGTATACATACATACAGCATACAGAGGGGCGCGGGCCAAAGCGTTTCAAAGCGATTCGGAACGAAGCGTAGTGCACCCTGTGCACTTCGAATGCGACACAAGCACGAGCACCATCAATAAAGCGGCCCGGAACGGCTACAAGAGGGATAGTAGACCTAGACGGCGAGGGAGTGGATATCCTCGATTCTCAATAGTGGGTCTCACTGTCACGCAACTAAATCTGTATAAATCATTCCCGGCTAGGAATTAGGCATATCTCCGCTTGTGTGGCGCAGTTCCTGCCTCACCCCGACCCTGGCGTGGTCTGGCATCTCCTATCTAAACATTTATCATTTATCGAGAAGTTTCAATGATGTCGAAATTATACCAGTCCGTACCTTTCAGTTTTCGCTTTAATTGCGGCGCAAACTTCACAGTAAGGGACTAGTTTGGGCCTGTCCAGTTCTAGTCTTGTATCCTGTGACGAGACAGAAGAGAATGGATGTACGAGGACTATCCGGGCGAGCACATTAAATATTCCCATTCAGGGCCAAGCCACTCGGCAACTATAAACTGTATTTGGTGATCCCGTACTGCGCTCTGGATGCGGCTGCTCAGCCTGACAAATGGCTAACTGGCAGTTATTGTTCAGGCATAATAGGGTGCGCATGCTTCCGCGTGTCCGTCACATGTGCCCAGTTAATTGGAATAATCCCTTAATCTTGCAGGGACCTTTTCAACCGCGCTAACACGAAGATATGGAATTTTATGACGCCTATTAAGACATACAATGCAAGGGATTATACTCTGTTGCGTTTTTATTTTGCACATGCACATGTCTGAATTATGCGTGAAAACTGCTAGTAAATATAGCTGTGACTGTGAACTGGAAAGATTTGTGACACGAGTCACAAATGATGCGCGTTTTGAACCGGGTCATAAATTAATCGAATGATGGCTAACGCATTAGGCGACCCTTTCGTCGTAATTGTGCGTGAAATATGAAGGCGGCGCCGAAGAAATATTAAAATCTTGATCGTCTGCCGCGCCGCTTTGCTCCATTTGAGACGATTGTGTGGTGCAGAGCACGCTTTGCGGAAGATATGTGAGCCAAGTCCTCGAAGACTCTCGAATATGTATGAGACCCTCGACTAATAGACCGCTTCAAATGGCGAAAAGTATTATCGAAACTTTCACTCAGATCTTCCTTGGAAAGAGCTACTAGCTGCAGCCTGCTGGTGGAAGTGAAATACGGCCACAACCCGAGGACGTCGAACGCGACCCTTCGTCCCACGGTCTGGAGTAAGCCCACTAAAAGGCGGATTTGTAGCATATTATGCATATTACTTCAATAGGATTACAGGACCCCGTCAAACTTACATAATATTTCAATAAAAACTTTTTCGGTTTTTGGTTTGGACCAAAGTCCAGATTGTATCGCATGGGTCTTTAACAGAGTGGGTTGGTCGTCGACGACAAGAGGTCAACAGTTTTGAGGGGATGGGAAGTTTTCTACAAAAATCAACGCCACAAAAACACAAAACATTGCGAAGTGGCCGAGCGCGGGAGTGTTTGCGCGCAAAAATCTAATTTATTTTCGGTTAAACAAAGCCCGCTTTTGTGCGAGCGCGTGTAATCACTGGCGAGACAAAAAGGACACAAAGCCAGGGCTAGCATGCGTGCGAAGCGGCAAGTGCGTCCTGCAGAGGGCGACAATAAAAGTCGCCTTTTTGTCGCGTTTCCAAAGCAGACGCCGACGCTGAAGCTGAAACTCGCCGAAGTTTCGGTTCATACATTACCGAAGTCCTGGTGGTCCTCGGTGGGTTGGATTCGGTGCCGGAGAGGCGCGAACCATGAGACAGAGAGATTTTTATCGTTGGGTATGATTTATATGATTCGCACCCGGGCAATGCAAACGAAGCTTCGCGCGCTACTGTGCAATGTGACGCGCGGCAGTGCTCGTTATATCTTTTAGATAATTACCGTCGCACACCAAAACGAAAAAGCTTCCATTTCATATGCTTCATAACTATATCTCTCCGCAGACAATTTCGTAATGATATTTCCGTGCAATGCAATGCAATATTTAGACAATACACCTTTTCCGCGCTCGGAATGAATGTAAAATTTTTATTTAAAATTGTAGAGAATGGAGATGTAGAGCGTTGTTAAAATTTATTTTTTTGTGCTTTGAAAACGTACTGTAATCGGTTACATTTACCTCATACGCAAAGAAAACTGGTGTGGGAATGGACAATGGACCCATTTTGCATTTACATGCGTAGTATTTACGCCCAAAGTCCCAGGCGCAGAGGAACTGTGCGACTATAAAGTAAAACAGCCGAATTTATCAAATGAAAACCAGGCGCACCTGCGTTGTGTTATGTTGTGTGGTCCTGTTCGGGGGCCTTCCTCTCATGCCTGCAGATCTGCACCGGGCGCGTGCCGTAAGTTATTTATCGATTTTCGGACGAAAATCCTCAGAAAAGGAAGAGAAAAATTCGAACGCCAGCCGATACCAGGATACCAGGTTACTGATACAGCTACAGCTACAGTTACAGTCTCGCTGATTTTGCGAGTGGGAGCACGAGCAGCGAGGTTTATGTTCGGGTGGAAATCGCTTCGAATTTATTAATTTTGCCCCGACCTAATCGCCCGCAAAAGGAAAATCTTGCCGAATTACCCACAAGCCACTGATCGGGATAATAAAGTTAACCTTTTGCTGCCTTTTGCAATATTCGTACTATACCATCAAATGGCCCATCTATTCCACATCACTGGAAAACTACCATTAAAACTAATTAAAGGACATTTTGAAACAACAAAGGCAATAATTGACCTTTGATTAGACTATTCAGGTCTTTTGTTTAACCTTGATTTTTGATGTTTGAATTGAAATCAAACCTAAACAAAGATTTTGAAATATTAAATCAAGAATTCTAAGTTAAAGCGAGTTTTCGATTTTATTGGTTGTAAGAAGGATAACAAGGACACGTCGCATAATTGCGGCGATTGCTTCTTGTTAAAATTCCCGACGCAAAAGAAAACAAGCTCTGGGTAAACCGAAATCGGGCATCGGGGGCTAGGCAGAAATAAAACGTCGAAATAAAACGCCGAGAAGGCTAAAACGACAAGACTCCCACACCCACGCGACGCGCCGCGTAGGACGCCGACGTGACTTCGATTCGAATGTCAATTACGATCGAACCGTGCGACAATAAAACCGATGCGGAAGTTAAGAATGTTTGAACGAACGGCGAACGAATCAGATAAAGACGAGTGTGCGGCGGCTCATACATTTCCGTGTTTTAGTGTGTGGAAAATGTAGTTGTACATTCGTCATGAAGATAACGATAACGCCACCGCTGTCTGCGTTAGCTCCACCGCAAAAGCCAGGAAAAATAAAACGCCTGGAATGCGCGCACTTACAAGTACCTACAAGTACAAGGTGCGATAGGAGCGCTTATCGCATTAGCGCAAAGCGTGACTGAAATTATTAAAACCGCAAGAAGTGCGAGAAAATCGCCGCCGCCGCACTGAGTTTTTGTCGCCGTTTTTGGCAGCCGTTTGGGTTAAATGGCAGGACGATGCAGTTGCAGTTTGCAGCATGCATCAGTGAGTCGGGTATTTCAGCTGTTGCCTGACGTCGCGCACCATTCGTTTCCGGAAGTGTGCGCGCGAGTGTTTTTACAGTCGGACGGCGCTCCGCCACACATCAAAGAATATTTTGCCACGTATGCGCGACGCACGTTGCAACCATGCATCACCAGCGCATGTACGTAAATAACCCTTGGTTCTAGAAAGGCCCTAAAGATAAAAATTAGTTAAATGCATCGTCAAACCAAGTGCAAAAAATTATGCTAATTTAAAATGGTCTGGTCGCTGGAGCGCATTCTTCACTCACAAAACTTTTGTTTGGTTCTATTGTCTGCATTTGTATAAACAACAAATAATTGGAATAGTACAACAACAACATATTTTGTTCTTGTTAAAGCGAATATTTTGGATTTCGGTTTAAATTGGCATGTTTATATCGAAAGGGTCAACAATCAGATTGGAAATGCACCGCACATTGTGTGACGACACAACGAATATATTATTTACACATTCGTCGAGAGGCGGCGCACACGCAAAGCATCGCGAACAAACGGCGAGCTTAATTAACCGCAAACAATAGACTGGTTGCAGCTGCTTTACACCAACCGCCCAACCATGCACATATTGCCGACGCAAACAAGTTAATATCATACTTACAACGTTATAACGATTGACGTACTTGCCGCCCCCGCGCAAGTACATTGTTCATTGTAATTGGAAAATGTGCACATTTAGAATGCTAATTTTCAATGCAGTTTTGACGAAATAAAAATGATTTAGTCAAAAATGTTCATCAAACTAAGTCAATATTTTGGTTTATTACGTGAAAACAACTTGGCCTAGTTGTTCAAACTGAGTGGTTCTGTGTCTTATCTTCGTTTGGTATTAGCATGAATGTTGTATAAGGGTTGATATTAGTTTTATTTAAGAGCAGAGGCGATAACGTCATAAAGCTCATTTCGGGGTAAACGAATAGACGTCAACATGGCGTCGAGAGCGAAAAATCATGACAATAAAATGACTCTCAAAGCTCATCGTCTCTGCGCGCGTTTAAGAATTCCATTTCTCACTTTTACTGCTTACTGCCATAGTTTCGAGAGAATCTGCTTGCTTGAGGATAAAAAATGAATATCCAACGCACGACATCACAACAACTAGTAGTTACAACTATAACGACGCAGTCATTCATACAGTTTATGTTTGTTTTTTATTAGAAGCGCCCGCCATCGAGAGTGACGAATGTCGCTTCCTTCGCATCGTCGCTTTTTCCAGTTTCGCGTTAAGTATCTAGGCAATTAACCCGTTTTAAATGCACATCATTTGCTGCTACCTCGCGCGCACCAAACGACGTTGGGCGCAGTTAAAAAATGCGTTAAGCAGGCATAAATCTTTAACGATTTCCAAACACACGCAGCACACATTCGCAGTTTTTCGAAAATAAACATCAGTTTGAAGTACGAAGAAACGACAAGTAGAGGAAAGTAGATCCAGGGCAAGTTCGTGGATTTTAAAGTCCTTTTTTTCAAATGTGTTATTACCAGGAACGGAAATGTTTTCCCAAGTGCTAAAAAGCGCATAATCAACGAGGATCACGAAGAAATTGCGATCGCGTTTATTTATCCGCATCGTGTCGTTACCGCTCGTTCATTATATCCTGCCACGTCTTTTAAACATTTTTATGAATGCGTCGAAAGTCCACTTCATTCGCTGCAATACACACTACCGCAATACACGCTGAAAGCTCGAGTTTTTAAGTGCAAAGCTCAATAAAACCGCCGTCTCGAGTGGAACTTTCAACTTCGGTCTTCGGGTACACGCGCATAACTCGCGACGCGCCCTGGCGTAATTGTTCCGCTTTTCGTTTTTGCATTGAATATCTCACTGCTTACTTACTGCTTACTTGCGAACTCCCAGTTGCCGCCTCCTCGACGAGCTCTTGCGTATTTTATTTATCCGGCCGTGAGTTGGGGACTCGACCGCCGGTTCACACACATGCTTGGCTTGTTTATATAATAAATCGACTTTTATTGCACGACGCAAACACTTAACTCGTAATAAATGCCAGGAATAGAGTCGGAGTTGCGGGGAGTCGAAGTCCCAGTCATGGTCTCCGGGCTCGCGCAAAAGGAGAAAAAATCGACCGGATACATCTTGATCTACCATTATTATTATTATTGCTCGGCGGTCGACTCGTTCAACGCTCGAAAAAGATATCTAATAAATTGCTCTTGCTTGCTTGCTTGCTTAGCGGTGGAGGAGGAGAGTTTGCTATGTGTTCAAAGGCGTATAAATCAATTCGGCGGCCAAATGAACGCGAAAGGTCCGAAAATCCATTAGGAACAAATGGATTTTATTGGTGTTTTATTTTTCACCGATGGTTTCATCGACGATTTGCCGCTTTCATTGCAAGCCTATCGGTTTCTATTAATCGTAGATTATTCCTGCAGACCATCCGTAACTGGCAATAATTTTTTTTTTATTAAACTGAAAGCTGGCGACTAGAAGAAGACAACTTTTCCTGGCAATTTTATTAACAAACTCTTGTAGAATGGATATTATTAAAATCAAATCGACACTCGATTGGTATCAATGTTATTTAATTTTCATTTTATCGCACTCGGCGCCGGCTAATGAATCATTGTTTGCGCTTTTTATCCCAGTCCAGGCAACTTCTCGCCACTGACAGCAGCTACAACCAACGTTTTTGTAATTATCCATTTATTTCATATATTTATGCGCTTCCCGCATGCATGCGCCCCGTGTGCAATTCATTCGATTCATCAATTGATAATTACGAAGCGGGCGGCTATCGGTTTGTGTGACGTTATTGTAAACTAGTAAATAAAGCACAGGCGAATAAATAAAAGAAAATAATTAATTGCAACTGTACGCGCCGTAATTATTGCACGCCTGGCGCGCTTTGTGTATTGTGTCAATTTTATTATGTGTCCGAAAATCAAACTATTTGTACAATTATAATGAGCATTGAACGCCAATGTGCATTTATAATTTTATTGTTTATATTTATCGAGTTGAAAGCTTTTTGAAAGTGTAGAAATTAAAAAATAAAAATAAATGCATCCGGGTTCGGCCACCATTCTGCTTCGTTGTTAATTAAGAAGACGTTCTGCGCTTGGCTCTCCGAACGCAAGTTTTCACCATTAAAGGCGGCGGCAGCAACAGCGACAGCAGACGGCGGCGGCACTGAAAAGAACGGGCGCATTCGTTACGAAACGCTTTAGTTTCGCATGCAAATGAAACGAATTCCGGCGACGCTGGGCCGCAATGCAAGCAATTAATGCCCTTTCATTCTGAAACTAGAAACTTGCTGAGTTTATTTTATTTTAATATAAATTTACGAATTATCTCAGACTTATTGTCACCGCAAGGGGTGTTTAACTGGAATATGAACGTATTTGATGATGGATTTCTTTGTTTTTCTTTCCAGACTGTCTCTATCTACAACTTTACCGCGATTCTAAGGATCGTTATAAGCAAGGGCATACCAAAGCTTCTCTTTCGCTACAACACTTTCTGGGTTTGGAGACCGGATTTACGCTTGATAAAGAATCAAATACTGTAGCGATCCTCTGCCAGGACGTCGTGGTGGTTCTAGCGTTTGATAACAGAGAACGTTTGATGCAATGGCAAGTCAAACTAAGCACACATCTCGGCGATGGACCACAATTTCTGGTTCTACTGAGTTCGGCTCCAGCAAAGGCTCGCATACAAGCTGGCCCAGCCAAACTTCACGTGCAGGAAAAGGGTTTCTGTCTAAGCGTTGGTGTACCACCAAAGTTGGTTGGTTACTGGTTGATTTCCAATCTTCGTCGTTATGGAGTGGTCGAAGGTCGCTTTTGCTTCGAAGGAGGTTCGAGGTGTGGTAAAGGTGAAGGATTACACGTTTTGGTCACTGACCAGGGCGAGGAGATCAGCAACACACTTAAACTAGCAGCTACAGGACAGTTATTGGCTTCAAGACGACGTCCTGTCTCTCGGAATATGTCTGGTAAGTTGGCGTAAAATTAATATGAAGTACAAATTATTAAAGTTAGGGTTGTTTTTAGTAATGGACAGTCCGCGCCGTCCTTTGCTTCGTTCTGAAATGAGGAACCCGGACATCACAGATGCTTCAATGCTATCCCGGGTGGACTCTCCATTCACGGATCTGGACAGTAATTACGGCTGTGGCGATGTGGGTTCCACAGACGGATGGAACGGCCCACCCATTGAACGCTGCATGAGTTGCATCAGTAAACTTGGAGCAATGTCTCGGTCTTCCACCGCTACAATTACTCCAGGAGTTCCGACCTGCTGGGAACACACATGCGACCGGCATTCGATTAGCAGCGGTTCAGACAGCTCCGGGTGGAGTCAAACCGTGACACGTCCGCCGGCACGACCGCCCAAACCTGTCAATGGCTCTACTTCTCCTAACAAAACCGCCCCGCTCCCATCAACCTACGATAACTATGACATACCAAACTTTCCATATCCCGTGCAGGAAAACAAGACTGACGAACACTACGACACGCCGCGCAAGATTAAGGAATGCCTCGCCGACGCCGTCCGTAAACCGTGCGGGTGTGTGTACAAGGTACAAGCTCCACCTGTAGAAATAGACCGCGAACGGGAACGTTCTTCCTGCTATTGTCAACGTTTCCTGTCCTGCTGGGGACAACAAGATGACATTAACGCTCTGTACGCGCAGGTTGACCTCAGCAAGAAGTGTAACCGTAACGCCAACTACGCCAATCTTGCTCCTGTTGCTTCTTCCACCCCTAACGCTAGGGCAACTGCTAATATCCAATGCACTGCACATAACTATGCTAACATGGAGTTTGCTCAGTCCCTTAAACACTACGAAAATGCTAAACAAGTTCTGGCGAAAGCTGGTTTATGCACACGATGTGGTCACGCACAGGATGACTATCTGATGATGGATCCTACTCATCAACATCAGCAACCACATCCTGGGTACCTGCCCATGTTACCACCGGTGAAAAACCGTCTTGGCAAAATGTTGTCGAACAGCAATCCCAATCTTACCAAACCAGGGGGCGCTGCACTAATGCAAAGTCAGTCTAACATCTATCAACGCAAGCAGGTTCTTGACTCAACTGATAATTTACTAGAACGCAGAAAGCGTTCCAACTCTGCAGACTCTTCCAGTCGTACAGAGGAGACTGAAACTGGTGGAGAAGCTTCCACCACCCCTACATGCATTTGCAGTCCTACAGTCCGCAGAGCATCGCTTGTCCCTACTAAAGCGAATCGCGACTCGTCCTCGTCCAACGATTCCGGCGTCTTCGAACTACCACGCAAGATGTCCGCGCCTCCTTCGACTTTACCACGTCGCTCAAAGTCGTCGGATCCTCTCAAGGATATCAGCTTCAATTTCCAAAAAGGTGAAGGGAAGAGCGCCAGTGCTGAAGCGGAAGTTCCGCTATGTCCTCCTGGCTCTACCAGTAGTGGTACCTCGGATATGTCTGACTATTTCGAGACGCTTTCGCTGTCCTCGCATAGCTCCTCCGATGCACCGCCACCATCTTGCACACTGCGTCCACGCTCCGGTAATGAGTATCTAAGTCTTCAGCGGTTGATCACGCCCGTGCAGGAGGAGCGCAACTAGTCTCGTCGCCGATGCTTAACGCTCGGCGCTTACTTAAACTAATCAATACGTGGGAGGAATTATTATACATATTAAACATATATTACGAGTGAATAGCGCACGTAAGTACTATTAATTAATAATTGTAAGTTATTCATTATGTGTACATGTATAAAGCATTA
Organism: Atheta pasadenae; assembly: GCA_030264155.1. Lineage (NCBI taxonomy): Eukaryota > Metazoa > Arthropoda > Insecta > Coleoptera > Staphylinidae > Atheta > Atheta pasadenae. The sequence goes on along the minus strand of JARJDS010036611.1, from coordinate 4,716 downwards.
TTAAATTATTAACATACTGAAACGAATAAAATTAAATAAACGAATCGTTGTTTTTTGTGAGCTGTTCCCATTGTTATCATATTTCAGAACAAATTTGAAGCCTCAAATTTGTTTATTTGTTTGCATACGTTAGCTGTCTGTTGCTGGTAGTTGGTTGTTTTGAAACCACTTGCAGTTTCAGTTTCCTACCATTAAGGAAGGTAAGTGAGCAAAAAGAAAGTTTAAAGATGCACCTTGCTGCAGTATATCGAATAAAATATATGATAAATGATATTATTAAAAGCTGACATAAAAGATTAAGAAGATAGAAAGTGACCTTCACGCCAGCTGATTCTTTCGCGTTCTTTTGCATAAATTTGAATATGTTTGTCACACGTTTAACACTCGGCTTACACATTTCAAGACTAATAGGTGAAAATTAGTACAAGCCAATTACACAACCGATTATGCGGCGACCAGCCGCGACATACGTGTATTCTAAAAACATAGAAAAAAACCAATAAATGTTCGCGTTCCAATTTTTACACCGAACGTAAACAATATAATAAACATTATGCACGGCCGCATTTTAACGTTTCCATTTCGTATTATTGAATGATATGATGTAATGGTGTTGTCTTATTTCAAACGGTTAAATTTGACCTTGTTTTTGTTTTTGTTTAATGTCGCGTTGATTAGGTGCATCGAATAAATGCATTGACGTCGATTGGTGGCGCGCGAAGAGGGAAACGAGGTAACCCAGAAGAGCGCCGCTAATTAGCGCCGTGTATGATTCTCGAGTGATATGTAGGACGCGATGCAATTAACGGCGCATCGATTGTAAATTACTTTTGATGTGCTCGGTGCGTACGTGAGGCAAAATGGAGAGTGACTCAGTAGTAGGTATAGTGGATACTGTAGGCGGTGAAAGAGGTACCCCTGCATACAAGTCTCCCAGGACGAAAGAAAGCTACAGGGCATTGCGTAATGGCGATGGGCGTGCCGTGGGCCAATTCATTTGCATGTGCATCGAACATCTCAACGGCACTTTCGCTGCGCTGGTTAGTGCTCCGCTAGCGCCTTGAGACCCGCGAAAAAGTGAAATGCATGCGGTATGCATCACTGGGCCAAGGTGAACCTAACTGGAACGATGCGCATACGGGTTGACATAATATTATCAATCTGGGGCCTCCTGCGTGATAAGCACGAGCCCAGGTGACATTCGCATGCACGATTCCGGGTCATATTATTCGGTAGTGTGGTCGGTCGCCGGCGCTGTGTATATAAATATAACGATGCGCGTCTCCCTTCAAAACCCACACCGACCACGACGACGAGATGTACGCGCTCGTTACTAAGATAGTTTTGATTGCAATTGTTGCCGGTATTCGCGGCATTGGCGGTGCTTCAGCTGCTGCCAGCAACTTCGCACAACGTTCGGGTGGTCATCCGAAGTTTCCAATTGGAGGTATAGCACAACCAGTGTGTGGGGCACGTCCTGTGGCATGGAGCCCACAACGAGAACCACGCATCATCGGTGGTGAAATTCCACCCTATGGTGCAGTGCCCTGGCAAGTGGATATACGCGTGGATGGCAATCATCGATGTGGTGGTACCATCATTTCTCGCAGATTTGTATTAACAGCCGCGCATTGCGTTACTGATGATATGACTGTGAGCACTGGAAGACATGGTCAAGCAGCTCCCTACGAACAAAGCTTCCAAGTTTTGAAAGCAGTATCACACATTGACTTCAGAAAATACGGTCCGTACAGCCATGACATTGCTTTACTTCTTCTGGAATCACCAGGTTTTGATTACAACCCTGTAGTGCAACCAGCTTGTCTTACTAAGGAAACACCTCGTCCTGGAACATGGTGTGAAGTATCCGGTTGGGGAACTGTGGACCCTTTAGATCCTGAACGCTTATCTCCAGTTTTACGTTCAGCTGCAGTACCATTGCTATCCTTAGATTTTTGCCGCAAAGATGGTATATATGGCGGTCGGCAGCAAGCCATTCTGGATACCATGCTTTGTGCTGGGAGACTTAAAGGAGGCGTAGATGCATGTGGAGGCGATTCAGGTGGTCCTTTGGTGTGCAACATTGATGGACGCATCGAACTAACTGGAATTGTATCATGGGGTGACGGATGTGCAAAGAAAGACCGTCCTGGAGTTTATACCAGGATATCCAGTTACATTTCATGGATTAAAGAATCGGCTGAGGAAATTGGAATGGGAAACGAGTTAGAATAACTAATTATATTTAATTAAATCAAACCGTCATTGAGTAATTTTAACTTCTATATCATGCACGAAAATGATTGAAAATGTGATACAATTCTACATTAAGTCTTGATTATTTTTTTGTTTTTTATAATTGGGAATCTTACGTTTGAGGAAAAAACAGTTGCTGCAGTTAAATTTACAATTCTACCTATTGTGATAATCATAAATTGTTTTAGTACATTTTAAATAGATAATATTTATTAAACTTTCCCATGTTGTTTCTTAATGTGTCTCCATGCTATTTAACCAAACTTGAACAGAGAACTGGCAGTGTGAAAGAAACAGTGGGATTGACACTGTGAAGTAAAACTAAGTTAGCTATGAAAATGCTTAATAACATCAATTGTCTATTGATTCGCGGATTGACAGTATAGATTGCTAGTCACACATTCAGTGCGGCCTCCCCAATGGAAGGAAAGATTATTCCTGATTCAGGTGATGAGGTAACCCAAATCGAAATCCTTGATGACCCTCTGGTACGTATTGGAGACAGAATTTAATTTACCAAAATAATCTAATAATTGTCATTATAAAGGACTTAATTCCTGATGACTCAAGTGAACTTAGCGAGTCATTACAGGATACAGAATCTATCCCTGATATTCCAATTGACTTTGCTGAACTAAGCAAGTCCACTAGCCTAACTGACCTAGTGGAGCCCGAAGAATGTGAAGTTCTTATAGAATCCGGGAGAACAAGTGCACCTCCAATGCTTGAGGTATCCAGCGCATTGACACAACATGTTGAAGAGATTCCGATGTCAGTAGGCGACTATTTTTATAGTATCGCACTTAGGATGTCAGAGATTGTTGGACGTATGGCCGATTCGTTTGGAGATGAAACAAGAGAGTCCGTTACGCCTAATATCAGGCAATATCCTACTTTGAACAAAGTTTGTCTGGACTCTATATGTGAACAAAAATTAATAAAGTTAATAGATTATCTGGAGCGTATTGCGTTAAATTGGGAGACCTGCACGGAATATGCATTGGAGTTAGCAAAAATTGATGATGAGGAGTGGGACCACTCACAACATCCCGAATGTATTAATTACATGCGTTATGTTGAAATTGAAATAAAAAAACAACGCATCTTTCAAAAATGTAAGTCTTTTTATTACTTAGAATGGTCCACCATCCGCAAACGTAGTCCTAAACCATTTTTTTTTTGTAATATTTTACAGTTTATGAATTTGAAGTTGAAGTCGATCTACTTGCATTTCGAGTTGCTAACATTGATTAATTTTCGCGTCACATACATTTTTAGAATTGCTTGATGTGTTAGTAGTTTGAATTCCAATGAGTGTGGATTTTCAAATGGTAAACAATTCTGTAATATATGAATATTAGGCAATAAAGTACAAGGAAACCGACGAAATTTATATTCCAATTCTGACGTTCTAATTTTTCAATAATAGTGAAAGAGTTACTCTTTAACGTATGACCAAATTTAATATACAAAGCATACCCAAAGTATTCTGTTTTGGTCATCACAATTTTTTTGATTTTTAGAGATAACGTTATGGAAAATTGCTCATATCTTCTCATCATATTATCCAATTTTGATGTTCCAATTTTTCAATTATAGTTCTACAGTTGTTTTTTAACGTACGACCAAATTTAATACACAAAACATCTCGAAAGTTGTTTATTTTGGCCATCAAAGTTATGTAGTTTTTTGATTTTTTGAGATAACGTTATGGAAAATTGCTTGTATCTCCTTACCATATTATCCAATTCTCACGTTCTAATTTTTCAAAGCTAAAGAGTTGCTTTTCAATGTATGACCAAATTTAAGACACAAAACATCCCCGAAGTATTTTATTTTGGCCTTCAATGTTGAGCAATTTTTTGAATTTTTGAGATTTCGTTATGGAAAATTTCTTGTATCTCCTCACTATATTATCCAATTCTCACGTTCTAATTTTCAAATTATAGCTAAAGCGTTGCTTTTCAACGTATGACCAAATTTAAGACACGAAACATCCCCGAAGTATTTTATTTTGTCCTTCAAAGTTGGATAATTTTTTGATTTTTTGTGTTTACGTTATGGAAAATTGCTTCTATCTCCTCACCATATTATCCAATTCTCACGTTCTAATTTTTAAGTTATAGCTAAAGAGTTGCTTTTCAACGTATGACCAAATTTAAGACACGAAACATCCCCGAAGTATTTTATTTTGGCCTTCAAAGTTGATCAATTTTGTTGTTTTTCGAAAACACACTATGGAAATTTGCCCGTATCTTCTTTCCATATTAACCAATTTTCTTGATCTTATTTTTCATTTATAGTTAAAGAGTTCTATTTTAACCTATGACCAAATTCAATCCCTAAAACATCAACGAAGTATTTTATTTTGGTCTTCAAAGTTGGTCAATTTTTTGATTTTTTCGATTTTTGCTGCAGAAAACTGCTCGTATATCCTCACCATATTATCCAAATCTTTGG
>JARJDS010036568.1:0-13099 GCA_030264155.1 Atheta pasadenae | reverse complement strand
TATTACTGAAAGGGTCCAGGTTGAATACCAGGCGTCGAACCACCCAATGAAATACCCATTGAAACCCGAAAAGCTTTTCTCCCCGTCCTGACTGTAGCAAACTCACCGGCGCGCAATCGATACACTATTCACTGCAGGTGTCATTATCAACGGCTATAACAACACAGAGTTATGCGGATTAACGGGGCGTATTTACAGCTCAACATGGAGGGTGTTTTGCTGGCTCGCCATTCTTCGAGCACGCCAGACATCCACACTCACCCTGTGCGGGACTCGTCATCGTGCAGTGCCGGTTTATTTTGTTGCATTGTGTTTATCTCGTCCACCCGAAACCGGAGGTACAAAACGGCTGGATTTCGTTTTAATTTACCTTTAAACGTTCGACTTCATTACATGGATCATTGCGCCCTTTCAAACGTTTGCCAAACAATTTAGAAACTGTTTTTTTTATTTTATTTTAAATTTTTTTGTGAAAATAAAAATTTAGTTCTTCTGGTTTACTCCCGCTTTTGGTTCTTTTTGTTCTATAGTAGAAGAAAGAAATAAAGTTTGGAAAGAAAAATTTGGTACGATATGTAATCATTTGTGACCCGAAATGAACTTTATTTTAAATGAAAGAACAGCAAAGAACAAAAGCAAGGTAATAAGGTTTGGTGCGGTTGGGAGTTTGGGGTTGGCTGGGAAAAGTTTTAATAAATAGTTCCAATCTCTGTAACTCATTTTACTTTCTTTCTTTACCTTCGAAATTATTTACCTTCTTTATGACAGTCGTCGCTCTGTTTGTCTGCATTGGCAGAAATTGTTTTAGTTGTCTGAGGAAATCTTAGATCGGAGCAAATGTGAATGAGTGAATGAGTGTGCGCTACACGGTAATCCCACTGCGGGCATACAAGCTCGAATTGAGGTTAGGTAAGAAGTCAGAGTGGATAACACACAGTTGCGACATTTATATAATATAAAACTCGGCCGTTATCAAACTCCTCTACGACTTGCCGTGCGCTGGCTGACTGGCTGGCATGTAATCTGCGGAAGTTATGGTCCGCGCGGAAGGAATAGATGGTTATCTCCCCGCTCGCAGGCCAGGTAGGTAGAGTGCAGATTTACGGTCGTCTTAAGCTAGATGGCTCACATAACAGTGATCCTAATTTAGCTGCGGGTTCCATTGCCACCGCAAAACGCAAACTCCAGCTCATGATTCAAAACATACAGAGTCCTAGACAAATTCCATCTGAAGATTTAACTCTGGTAACTCTTAAAACTGTATCCTAAGATACTAATTAACATCCTGTAGAAACTCGTACGTGTCGGCTTCTCCTCCCTTTCTCTTGTCTTTAGTAATTATGTTATCTGCGAGTCTGGGCTCTCACCTTGCGCCATACATTAATTCACTTCTACCTGCGTGCCGGCAGGAATTACGAAAGTTTCGTCTTTCTCTTGCACTTAACCGGCGCGTTTCTACCACACAGATTACGGACGAGACGGGCCGCAATCATTCGAGCATGAAGGTGATAAGAACGCTCACAATCGCCTGAAACACGGAAAGGTGGCATTCCTCATTCCTCAGGTCTTTACCTCAACTCAACCAAAGTCCTTCGCATCCTGGCAAAACCATCGCACAAATTTCCAAGTACAATTTCCAGAGCAGACTAATGCTTTTACTTCAACTTGAACTATCCCTCGAAGGCACCCGCACCTTAATTGTGTTTTCGAATAAGAAAAACCCAAATTGCATTTGCGTCCCGTGCAGATTTCTTTATCATGCGCGGTTTACAAATGCGGTAAGTACTTTTCCTGACTTTTTCTTCGATGTTGTTGATATCGCAAGAAAGGGGATTAAAAGCAGGCGTTGTAAATTCTGAGAACTTTCATTTGCAGTAATACGTTTTGGACGCTTTCCAGTTAGAAGCTTTAAAACAATAATCAAAGAATGGGAACGAGAAACAATTTCAACGCAGGAAAAAATTAAGGTGCGAACAAAGTAAGAGACTTACACCAGAGGGTTTTAAACTGAATTATTACATATTACCCTTAACCTTCAACCCTTAACCTCAAATAACAAAAAAATACTAACTTGTTTGGTTTTAAATTTAAATTATGTAAATTGGAAATAAACAACAATATTTTGAAATAGTTGTGTAAAATATTTATGTATCACTCTGTAATGAACGGAAAAGGTAAGAACAACGTCTCGGAACTTCATAAAAGCATCGAATGTGAACGCAGCGCGACGACTGAAAGTGGGAGCCGTTTTTCCCCGTGAACTTCAGCAAAGCAGGAAACTTTTCTTTCATCAAGCAGAAAACGTAATGGTTTTCAATTCTTGTACACGGTGCAGAAAGGAACTCTCTTTCCTTCGCCAAAGTCGGGGATAGCTTTAGGCATGACCCGGAGACCCACAATGAAAGCGAACGAGAGCGGTGGAAACGAAAATGAAACGCATTTACCGTGGACACCTTTCTGAAGGCATTGATTCGTTGAATGTCATTCACTTATTTTGTCTCCGGTCGAGAACGATTTCTAATTTAATTAAAACTTAAATTTTCCGAACTTTTGATCCAACTTACGAAAGTAAAATCAAAACACCCCAAAGAAAAACAAAAATCCTCACCTAAGATATGATATTTCCCGACAACGTTAGTTGTCCAATTTGCACATTGAAAAAGAAAAAATCGAGTTGCACGACGAGAAGAATCTCACCGCAAGGGAATGAAAATTGAGAGTAATAAAGTGCTGGCGCATATTTTACACACTTTTTCAACGTTGCAGTAAGCCAGGAACAGTACACCTACACGGTATATCTGTCAATTAGGTGTGAATTACAGCGAGCGAGGCGATAAAACGCCACACCGTCACTAATTATTTAAGATTATGAATTTATGTTTGCGTACGTCCGTATATAAACTAGAAGGTTGGTAAGACACCAAATACTTTTTTCCGGCGACGACAGGCATCTAATAAGAAAGAATCGCGATGAGAGTTTTCGGAAACGCGTGACAAATTGATTAAAACACTAAACACCGCCTTCGCTGGCTGAGCTTGACACATGCCCGATGCTAATTAAATGCGCCATTTATGCAATGCTATAATTCATCACTGAATCACGACGACATAAAATTTTGGAAACTGATTACAGAATTTAATAAATATAACAAGTTGCTGGTTCCGGATAATAAACGTAAAAATAAAGAAGAAGAAGTGTCCCGTAAATTATACATAGGTACTTGTGGTGTATTCGGATGTAAATCTTTTTCGGGGTGAGCACAACTGCGGAGAACTATACAACAAAAGGTTATACATTACTGGTGCAAGTGCTCACGAGGTTGGAATGGAAGGACACTCATTCGTTACACCATATTACAATGCTTTGGCAAACGTTACTACCGCTTTTGTGGATGGATAATAAAATATAAAATAAAAGTGAAAATCCTGCTCGATTTTAGATTTATAGACTCTGCGCATTTTGCGATTCAAGTTACCGCGATGCGTAATTTTATTCTATGTTATACAAAGTTTATTACATTATTCATAACTCTTGAAGTAATACAGATAAAATTATGAACTAAAATTAAATTAAAAGATAAATAAATTATCTACACCTTTTGTTTAAACAATTTCTTTCTAAAAATTTTGGATCATGTAGATTTTGTCAGTTAAAGTTAGCACTAACTTTTGACGCGCTAGGAGGCGTGTCAGTGCATGCACCTGATAAGTGCGAGTGAGACAGATGTCAAAAACATCATACGCGAAATAAACTGGTTTTATTGTTGTAACACCATGTGTTTTAAGTATTTATTTATTATAAATGTTATCAAAGTATATAAATGTAACGTACACAATATTAATTAACAACTCACCACTTTGTGTAATCTGTCTATCGACGGTGTTTGAACCAGAGTTGTTCCTGGTTAAAACGCAAAGTAAACCAAACACAAAACTAAATCGAGAGTGTTCGTTGGAAAAGTCCACATTACAGACGAGCGGCACTATGTCTTCTTACCTGAAAGACAAACGGAGTGGAATGTAAATAAACATTTGTTATATAAATCAAATTAACATGCAAAATTAATTAACGCGTATTTATTTTAAGGTTTATAGTCGCACGCATGAAGTGCAGGCTGCTGCATGTTGGCTGTGCGTGTGAAGTGTGAGGAGCATGAACGAAAAGTGGACGTTTATTTTCGTAACGCACCTCAGCATTCAGCGTCGCAGGAAACCACAAAGCGCCGCTAATGGCCTATTCGCGTTCCGTACGGCCGAAAACGGCGGCAAAAGAAATAAATAATTACTTCTTTGTTGTTTGCTTGTTCGCCATTCATTTACTTTATAAGATCTATACTTTTTGAGCAATTTACATAAGAGTATCCCGCAGGAATTTTGAGAAGTTGTGTGTAGTTGCGAAAAACAGGTATATAAATAAAATCCTTTGCTGTAATAAAAATCAGAAGACCAGGACCTGAGAAAAAAGTCTGGTTATCGTTTCAATTTGAACGGTTCACTCGTTCCGACCAGGGGGGGACTTGGAACGTTAGAAGTCCCCTTTGGGGTCAAGGCGACGGAATTGCGGTTGGGTCAAGCTATGAACACAAAAATTGCTATATAAAGTCAAATAGCACAAAGGTAACTCACAATGTCTAATAACAATGGCTGATGGGAAAACCTGGAGGACTGCAGGAAAATTGTGCTGGTTGCAAATGCGTAATATTCATTTTTGTGTTGGTAGTGGCCGGAGCGGACGGGAAATAAACTTGATTAAAAGTTAAAATTTCCGGTGCGGAATTAATTAAGGTGTAGAAGGAAGAGCGTTTGCGAGCCCGTCACAATGTCGGGTAAATCTGCAGTAGAAACCCATTTGTGTTCCAGAGGATCCTGCGGAAAGAGGGGGACAAAGAGTGAGAAATTGTCCCGATATTTAGTAATTCCATAGTGGCCGGTAACGCTATCGTCAGCAATCCCGCGAACCCCTTTCTCGTCGTCGCACGGTAATGAGTGCTTGTGCTGCAGGTTCCACTCTCCTGCTCCAAACTCTACTCCCTCTCACCTCTACCGCAACACGCTGAGTATGACGGCTCTTTTCAATCATAGACAACGGAGATACTGGGCGTTGGTTGGCATAAAGGATCAAAGACGTACTAAATAGCTGTGTATAAGTTGACGATGGATCCTCGCCATTGAGGTAAAAGCGATTATCATGCATAACTAGCATAGAGTATGTTACCAGTAACCGTTTGTTAAGAAACGTACTTGATGCTAATAATAAGGAAATGAGAAAAGAATATATCGACCCAAAAGCAAGCAAGGCGGAAGGAGGAAATTGTAGTTAGTAGCAATTTATGGAACTTGTGGTTACAAAATAAAAGTTTTTATCTTGTCTTGGAGCTCGTTTTGATATCTAGGAAATAAATTAAAAAGTGTAATTAAAAGGACATCAAAAAAGCGCGTTTATCGCGAAACAAATATCTCTAAGTGGTCATATAAATCTTGCACTTTGAAGGTGAATTGACAGTATCTCGTTGCCTGTTCGTTTTTCTGCCCGTGTGCGCTACAACTACAGATAGAAACCCTCTCGTTCTGTCGTTTCAGCGAAAATCGTCGATGTCAAAGCCGCCTCTCTTTATCGCAGAATAGTTCACGACTTCACATACCACGTGCCATGCTACGGTGGCAATGAACGAAAGAAAAGGGGCGGCGAGTCTACGGACAGGTGCAATCAAGGATCCTGAGGGAGACACGTCACTCCTTCTGAATGAATGAAGGGTGCTATTGAACACAACAGAATAAATCGAATGCTCAAAAAAACTTAAGTACTACAAGGACAAGGACCACCAAAATCAATACTAACAGAAATCTTTAAATTTTTAATAATAAGACGAAAAAATGCGAGACTTGAATACAAAGATGGAGGTGTTACACGTCAAAAAGTAAATTAGCACGCAGGAAAGGTGTCGAATGCTGGAAAGTGGAAATAAAGGTAAAAGTTACTAAAGCAGATCACGTTCCACCAAATAGACAAGCAGTATCTAATATATAGCGTCTACCTTTCTAGTTCGATGAAAACAAAAGAAAAGACTCACCGGCGTCAAACCATGCTCGTGGGATTGAACGTGTACAAGTGAGACTTTTCGTTTTCCACTAGAAAGGCTCCTTGTTTCCTGCTATACTATGCCGTGGACAACGTTATCCCCTCAACGAGTGCATGTCTGTTCGATTCGGGGAAATGTAATCGCACAAGTAAACGAAATTGTAAATATCGACGTAAACAACCGATACCACAAAATATTGAAGGAATTGCAGAGGAATCCCATCCAATCTCAAGTATCAAACTATATTAAATTTATACAGAGATATCTATATCTTGATCTTCAAGAAATTTTAATTTTGGTGCACGTGTACAATGAATCCAGGCATTATTTAGTTTTACGTCAAAACAAGTACACCTGACTTGATCCTTGTAGATGAGGTCTCTTGGGAAAACTTGTAGGAATCTTTAATACACCAGATGTTTACTAAAATTTTATACTAAAAAATAGTAGACAATAAAATAAGAGTTCAAAGATTCTTAGGGTGAAGACTTTGGTGGGAATGTCATGGACACTTAGAAAATGGAAGCACTCGTAGATATTCATTGCTAGCCCTCTGGGGCGATGTTTTCGCGGCCATTTCCACGCTCACCTGAGCGTCAAGCTTAAAGCACGGTGGCGAGAAGATAGTCGGATAAAAAGGTTTTAGTAGTTTCGCCCAGGCCTTTAGGGGCACTTTTCTACTTTTCCACCACTTGATCCACTCACAGCGTTCTTTACTCACACGCCAGTCGACCTTTATTTGATCAGGGTCGGATTAAGTACAATCTCCACTGCTCCGTTACCCATTACAGTTGCCTACCAAACCAACTCTGTATACTAAACTTGAATGAGGAAAAGAATATTCAAGCAAATACAAAAAATATGCATAATCTGTAAAGAAAACTCTTTTTGCTCATTTCTTCCTTCCCCTTTAGCACAAAAAATCATTGTCATGCTATTAAATATTCTTCAGTAGTCGGTTTTACTTGCTTCCTGTTGTTCGCTCCAAACTCCAGACTCAAGACGTTGAGGGAGTTTTATGAATACCCTGATGGTTTTATTGTACGTCGAAGCAAGGAATAATAAATGTTTCGCACATGGCTTGTCAGGACAATAATTAATAAAATTTGCGTTTTCTATACTGCGTGCTTAAAATCTAGATACCTATGCCAGTTTTAAAGCCTGATGAAGGTTTACAAGAAGAGAATAGGTAAGTGGTTGGTTATGCTGTTGCAGGGTTGCTGACATCCCATAACGTTATGCTCGTACGTCTTACTCCCGGCATTGTGTTTACAAGATTTCTTTAAATGTTAGCGCTTTGGCGTCTTTTCCTGCTGCGATCCCCTCACTTTATTTCCTCGGGTGGGCACTCTTACACTCTGCGTTGGCAGTATGGGTGAAAAGGTAGAAAGAAACACATTTATCTCCTGGATGTGTAACGTTAGTTGAGTGGTGGTCTAAAGGTCTATATATCATTTCGGATTTAGTTGCCTTTTGCCGCGGCAAAGGAGCTCATATAATTTCGCAAAGCGCGTACAATATACTTGTGTATTCCGGACAAAAGATACATCACAAATCTTCGTCATTATTTCAGGTTAGACAACAACACTTTACAATGCACCAAAGCTGAGACCCTGAGACGAAAACATTGCGAACCTTAGCGAATGTAGCTAAGGTTCACAATGTTTTCACAATGAACGAGGAGTGGAGTAAGTAAGAAGCGAGGATCTTATAATATACCTTCTTCTCTCAGTATGTATATATCTCGTCTAAGGATCTATTGCTATTGTTCTATACACGTAGTCCACGACTTTTGTGGCCTTAGCCAAAAGTCTTTATAGTGGATCATAATAAATGGTATAAATCTTTTGCTTTTGAAAGCTTTTAAATTTTGTTGAGATTGTAGATTGCAAATTGTGTTTCTACACAAAAAAAAACAAATTTATTTAAAGCTTATTTCAATATTTGCGTAATCAAGGTGTAGGTACTCTTCCAAACAACAATAAGCTTTTTATGTTTTTTTCATAGCAGGAAAACAATACACAAATTAAATTCCGCAGGGAATAATAATGCGATTAAAATGTTTTGTTCTGCGCCGCGTTTTTATACCCAAATAAAAATATAATAATAAATAATGAAGTTGAGCGTTTTGTTTTTGTTAAACCCGCATATCAGATTTGAATTTATTTTATTCCGACAAAATTTCCAAAACTCAGCTTGTTCGTTGTAAGTGATCCCAATGGACCGCTATCGCTTGGTTTTAAATTCGTACCATTCGCAACTCGAGGAGCATTTGTGGTAACATCCTATATATAATTTAAAAACACCGATTGTATTGTTATCTGTTTTCGGTGTGGGTGCGGTGGTAACGACGGCGCCTCGTAGGCTGAACGTAGACGCTTTGGGGTTGCTTTGTGTGTGTTGAATGTGCGAGATTCGAAGTGACGCAAAGTTGAAGGGGCGCTGCACTCCTTGCGCGCTTTTGCGGCAGAGAGATGACGATAGGGAGTCCTGTGGGTTGGCGTTGTGTTGGTGTGACGGCGCGACGGTAGCGATTTCGGGAGATGATATTGTTACCTCCAACCGGTGAGAGAGCCAGCGTCCAGCGGGATAGTAAAAGCTATGGTCAGAAATGCGGTCGATATTTTCCCTCAACAATTCACCTAACATTCATCTCCCACTTATACTGACGCAGGTCGTTCTCGCACAGCCAATACAAACGCATCTAACTTTCACTGTTATGTGGTGCATTGTGAGGTGTAGGAGAGCAAGAATCCCTGTACTCGTCTCTTGAATTTTCCAAAGTCGCCACAGTCTGGCCTTGAGCAAGGTGTAGTGGTGGCTCGACAGGAGAATGGACAGTTTTTGGTGGGGGACCAAGCCACCTTTACAAGCGATTGATGTCGGTATATTATACGGTTATATATTAGGTTGTTACGTGACGTCCAGAACTGGGATAAGTTATTGGGAATATATTCTATACAAGGCGATATAAAACTCCAAATAATTTGAATTATTTGGAGTTAAAAAAATTAAAAATCAAGAAATTCCACGATTCCATAGATAAAAATGATTCTTTATAAAAGTTGGTATTAAGGGTGGATTGTTATAATATTGTGCGATCACCTCATATTTTCGTTCCCAACATCCCAGGAGTAAAATAAGTTTACCTAAGAAGCAAAGGTTTAGAGTGAAGCCTGAGGCGACACCAAACTTGTTTATCATTCTGTTTTCCTCCATCTTAACCAAACCCTATGCAGTCTCGTTGATCTCCTCTCACTGGGATAGATACGTTGTTATTGCCTACCTTTCCGCTTTTCTTACCACTGAACACATCTTGCAATATATTGGATATTCCTTCACTTCCCTGACGAAAAGTGAACTAAATATTTTATTTCGCCCGTATTTCCTGCCAGCTACCATCCACTGCTTCTCCGCTGATATGAAGTTAGTTTACATATGTTGGTACGTGATTTGAAAGCAATTCCTCAATTCCCAATATTGCAAATACCGCTTTTTGTGAATAAGAGTTAACCAAATGAAGTGTAAAAAAGTATCAGTACTACAGGGGGACTTTTTGGTTCTCAGGGTTCTTGATGTTTTTAGAAGTCCTAAGAGTCCTGGGGGTCCTCAAAGTCCTAAGGCTTCCAACTAGGTCTAGATATTAATCCCTTCAACCGTAAATGTGTTTTTTATCATTTTAATAAATTGCATTGTCCAGACTCTAACCTGGTTCTAATCTAGGTGGAGAGGTGCAGAAGCAAATCATAGTAATTTACGATTCTAATCCCGGCACGTGTAACGCACGAGCGCTTTTGTGGGATGAAAAAAAATACAAACGAAATGTGGCTTGGGGAAATAATACCTTATAATAACACGTATTTCATTCAAAATAATCGTGAATGCAGAACCGGTAGCTCGTCACAGGGGTACGCACGGTCTGAGCTGCACGTACACAAAAGGCACGCGCTCGGTTGACAATGTGCACACATGGACGCCTCCGCGCAAAAGGCTTTGCACAACCTATCCGGATTTACCTACCCAGAACTATAACAACTGCTGTGCTTTATGTTTTATGCTCTCCCCCTAGTATATTTCTATTTCTACCTTTTCCTCTTCTCACCTTCTAGTGACTTTGAACAATGCAGTTTTTATTTGTAACGACCAAACAACAATACAACAGAATTTGTGACCCTAATGTTACTCACATACGGTTGCGATAAAACAATTGAATTTTTAACTAGGTGATTTATTACGAAAGATAATTGTTGCTCGTTTGTAATCAAAACCAGATTACTAGTAAATATGTTTATCTAGTTTGTAGATGAGAATATTTGGTTGGAGCTAGGTAGAAAGGTATAACAGCAGCCATGTTGTTGTAACACTTGACATGATTAATAGTTACGGACACCCGGCCTTGGTTTTCCCTTATATGCTGCCATTAGCAGCCAAGCAAAGCAAGCAATAACAAGACACCCTCCAGTCGCCAGCCAACTAGTCGCTTGCTTACTCCTTACTTGCCAGACAACACCTTCCTCCTTCCACTGTCCGCCACCTTGCGGTGGAGTTATTCAAAACTGAATGATTTAATAGCTGTGTGGATGTGTACAAATTGAACAAAACATCACCACTGAAATGAGAGCAGGAAAAAAAGCGTGGAGCAAAAAATACCGGTTGTAACCTTCAATTATTCCAGCTTCACGGACGTAAACATTGAAAACAAGCGTGAAACGAAGATAAATTACGTTTTGAAAAGATGAGTTTTTAGAGTTCATCGACGTGAAGTCGGTATGAATTTGCGAATACATCAAAGTCTAAAAAGCCCAAGCCCACTTTTCATTATCCCCATCACCGGCGACGGCACGGCAGAGCACAGGCAACGAAGTCGCGACGTGCTCCGCGGCAGGAGGGCAGAAGAGGACGAGGAACAAGTGGCGCCCCGACGTCGGGGCCAGAGCACAACGGTGCGTTTATGTGTATTGCACGACCTTAGCGGCAACGGGAACGCAGTTAACGCGATCTCGAGCGAAAAGGAAGGTGCAACCGAAAGCATTTTTCACTGGAATTCTTTTCCCACCCTTTCCAGGATTCACCCAAGTAATAACAAGTCGACTATATAGCTGAGGCGCACGGTGAACAGACGAGACAGACGAATGGGGATAACCGATTACTTCGCTTATGCCGTCACAGTTACAGTACAATAGGGAGGTAAGCGTTGTGTTGTACTGTACGCACAACACAATAAAGCACAAGAAGACTAGCATTAATAAGGAACACAGAAAGACGGATACAACGACGGAAGGCATCCAATTCCAGGAGTTCGGGAGCAAAAGATCATGTTAAGACAATCGGTCTGGGTCGCGTTGTTTACCGATGAGTAACGCACCACGTACGTATGTGGAAGAAGCAGAAGCGCACGGTGGAAGAAAAGATGAGCCAAAGATAAATATTTTACGTGACGTTTTGCTCGAAATAGAATTTCTCCCGAACGTCGTGATCGGCGTCGCCGGCGGAGGCAAAACGGGCGGGCAAACATGCGACCCGCTGCACAGGTTTATAACTCCTAAATCATAGTTATTTATATTTTGTTATATGATCGCACAACGGCACGGACAGCGGGCATGGAGGTACTAAAACCAAAAACACAAATCAAAGTCCGAAAAGTGGAAGGGCGTTTTCGTGCGTCGGGTTTTGAGGCGTGTTGTATACCTGGCTGGCTTTTGGCAAAAGCCACCTCCACACAACACATGGATGAGCAGCCAAAACGAACGCCCGCCGGACGGCGGCCAACATAAAGCTCGTTAAAACTTTGTCATTCCTGGGCGGGCGGCAAACGCGGATGCCCGAATTAATTTTGGGGGCGCAGTGTGGCTAAACCCTTTTCTCCAGCTCAAGCTTTTCTCCTGCAGAACTGTTAACTCGATAAAGTCATGCAGAATGTGCACACGTGGAAATTGCAGGTCACCACTCAAGTTTCCCTTAAAAGGTACAAACTAAAACTTGGTGTTACAAAAAGTTACCGTTGCTTTAAGGTGTAAAGTGATTTATTGTGAACCACGTGGTGTTTGTTTGACTTAAGTTGAGTAGAGCAAATAATTACTCAGGTACTTAAGTTAACTAATAAATTATAATTAGTTAGTATCATAGGTGGCTGGATGACGCCATAAAATATATTTATAGATCGAAGAAATGAAAGCCGGAAAATTGCCTAAAAGGTGTGTGGAAACTTAATGTGCGCTTATGTCGTGCACATGTAAATAATTAAGTCGTAATAAGTCGCTCATGGTTATATCTGAGAGGCCGTGTCGCAAGATCGCGCAATAAAACGGGCAATTGAATGATTTCACACGCACGATGCGCTCCTTCAAACGACGTCCGAATGAACATTAGCTACCCTGCGCACCGCCATGTGTCGTTGCTAATAAAGATTTTTATGATTCGCGCACGCAAAACGTCTTCATTGCGGTGCGTGGAAGAGCCTTTGTAGCTGGCACTTACTTATGAATTGCACATTACGCATCCGCAGAAATAGATATTTTCATACATCAAATCGGTTCAAAGCAAACGAGCAACTCATGACGAAGAGAATGCGCCTGGTGCATACCGCAGAGTTGGAAAGACAAACGCTAAAGAGCGAACATTTAAAACGGGCGCATCGTAGAGAATTCGCCGAGCAGACGCACATTCCGCGAATCAATTACGCGCGACAAGACTGTGTGCCACTTGACATTACGGTGCGGCTTATGTGATTGGCGCCCGGATTTATGTACGATACGCGACGGTGGGCGCGAGCGAAAAATAAAAGATGCCGTGTGCGCATAGCTGAAATTCATAAAACATGCATTTACGTGTATGACGTGTGCCATGGAGAGGCGGCGTTGGAGGAGCAAGTGCGCGGCGAAAAACATGAAAGGAACACGTGCCGTTCTTATGACTGACTTCACTCCCAGATCAAAGGCGGATGATGCCACCAAACACGCCGCACCAATAACATCTAGTCGACGTGAAAACGTGCAAATAAGCTTATTTCTTCTTACCAA
>JARJDS010036517.1:0-29494 GCA_030264155.1 Atheta pasadenae | reverse complement strand
CAATAAGTTATTATAAAATATTTATGTATTCAATTCGTATATATTTCCACGAAATAATTAATATAAGATTACATGCTTCGTGAATTAGTATTAGAATGCATGGTTACTAACGCCTCGATTCCTCATATGAACTTACAAAATTGACGACAGAGGCGCTACTAGTGTTTACGCAGGTTCTCTATATTTTATCAAAACGTCATCGCGACAGTGATTGTAGATTTGGAGCGTGTTTTGAACACTTGAAGAAAATGTTGTTTGACTTACAAGCCACTTAAGACTTGTCAACGTTTTAAAAGTTAATGTACTGTAAACGTAAAGTGTTGCGATTCAATTAAGTTGACACTGAATTTTTTTACTAATTACTAATACATATCAAATGAGTTGTAGGTACACCACATAGTAACAAGCAATTTTCATTCATTTGCATAATTTATTATCCAAAATATTCCAAATTACCTTCTAAGCAATATCAACAAAAATATTTCAAGGTACTTTAATAATTAATTTAATATACACGTTAGTTTTGTTTAAGATTAGTATTTATTATTGAAAGGTTTAAACAAAAAATAGTCTGTACATAAAACATTTAAACATTAAGTTGTAAATATTGTTGTTAGAAGCCAGTGAGTGTGGTTTGGAAATCTTCGGGAAAGTTAAAACTAAACAATCGATAGTTTGAGTTTGAGGCTTTGACACTTTTTTGACTTGGTAAGAATTAAGAGTTGGAGTAACAGTGCATACTTGCACGAAGCACCCATGTTGTGTTTAATAATGAATTGTTTAAACAATTGTATTCAAACCGACTTTAGATTTAAGTACACTAGTATACAAGTACAGTTTATTTGGTGCCAATGTGCCAAAAGGTTCTGCGAATTAAAGTATTAAAGAATAAGCAATTACCACTCCTAGGAAACATACAAGGTGTTTTACGAAAAACTAAAACATTAAAACAAGGAAAAGTTGTAACAATCACCTAAAAATTAACATGTACTTAATTCATTTGTTTTTGTATTTTACTTTAACACTGTGTATATTGAAACCAATCAGAAACAATTGAAGTCTTGAAGTGTTGAAGATCGAAGACAAATCGTGAACTCAATTGTTTTGGTTGTCTGGTAACGAATGTGTAAAAGTGTGAAATTTGTTATTTGGAAATTACAAAATTTTCCAACACGTTCAAATGCATAGTTATGAATGTCGGAGCACGAAATCAAGGCGTCACTGCGCATCTTCCCGTTGATTTCTTTTGAAATTCACTTCTAGCTATCTTCTCTTACTTAACCGTCTGAGAAACGCAACATCGAACGTCTTAACATTTAAAGTTTGAAACTTTTCATCGCGTACGTTTTGCATCAGGCTCTCACAGAGACACAACTATTATGTAATTAGGAGCTAAGACAATAACAACACGTTATGCTTTAAAATCAACCACAACTAAATGATACATTACAATCCTAATTTATACATTTCTTCTTTCATTCACAAGTTAATTTTGTTTTTCTTTGTTTTCCTATTGATTTTATTTATTGTATTAAAAAATAAACAAAAACAAAAGTTGTTTTAAAGCTCTTATTACATGCTGGGATTTTGTTTTGTTTGATAATCTTTGTATTCAATTGTTTTTTGTAAATTTTCAGACATTCAAATGTCTTTATATTTTATTTCATTTGTTTTTTGTTTTGTTTATATTCCTGTACGTACGTTTGTAAGTGATATTTCAAATGTTTTACTCGTTTTACTATCTCTTGAATGAATGTGCAAGTGCAATTCATTTCAATCTCAGTTAGTTTCTCATTGTTATTAATGTTAATACAGTTAATCGCACCTCCATCTCCGCGTATTCTGCGTTTTGATAAATTAAAAAAATAAATGAATGCAATTCTTTGCGCTAACAACGAGAACTAAAGCTTGAAACTAAATCTAAAGCATAGTTTTTAATGTTTAGCGCTCTCGTTTTTAATCTTAATTGCATCACCGCATTGAATTACGAATCATTTATTTAATTGCATTGTAATGCAATTTAACAATTTTACAATTTTACAATTAAATTTTCTGTGTTTTTTTGTTTTTTTCATGTGATTGTTTCGTTTTTTATTTTGTTTTTATTTGTGTGTTTATTAAATTGTTTGGTTACTATGACAACCAAAACAATTGTGAGTAATTAATGTTGCACTTGCACTTGTTTTGTGCGTTTGTGTACATTTGACGTGCAAATGGCGCGTTTGGAAATGTACGCACATTAAAATCTTGAAATATTTTATTTAATAAGTTTGACTTGCATTCATTCCACGCACGTTTCAATATTGAACAATTTATAAGTCAATAATAATATTAAGTCAAGTCGTCTCGTTCGGTCCGAAGAAAAGACTTGAAACTTGACGCATTCAAGTGCAATAATTTCGATTTGAATGCGAAGAATTCATTGCGATGCAATAAAACGCAACAGAATGCAGCGGAATATAAACGCAATGCGTTTGAATCGGTTGCAAAATGGACGAAACGTGCGCAATACACAAGACATTGTGTGCTTGAGTATTTTAATTGTTGTTGATTTCAAAATTTTTATTTTTTACAATACTTGTAAATACTATAAAAAACAAATGACTCTAGTTGTTTATTTTGGGCGTGGTTTTCACAAAACAAAAGCACCCAAACAAGCACTAAGATTCATTTGTTTTCTATAACCAACATTTTTTGTTTATCAAAAACAAATGCTTTGTTTTGCATTTGTTTTTTATGCAAAATATTTCGTAATATGTAAATATGTAAATATATAGTACGTATATTAAGTACTATTGAAAATAAAAAAATTTAACAACTTGTTTTATTAAGTACAAGCGTAAACATTCTTATTAAAATTTAATTACCACATTTAGTAAGAATGTCACAAACGCACCTTAATCGATGATACTCAACTCCACTAATCGTGTGTGTTGTACCTAGCAGTCAGTACTTGAGGTCTAAAAAATCATAAAATAAACAAGCGAATAAATAAATATTAATTACGATCACCATCTTCGGCGTCGTCTTCATTGTCGTGCCTCGGTGACTTCAGTGACTTGTGACACGCTTTGCAGCGTGAATTATGGCCAGCGTTGAATAAATTGAAATTAAAAAATAACAAATAAACAACACAACATAAAACGATGTGTTGGTTGCTTGTTATCTGCTAGACTTCAGTTGTTAATTTGTTGTATGTTTTTTGTAGACTTTTTTTTTGTTTTTTGTTTTGTTTTGTTTTGTTTCAAAGCCGTCTGCGATGAGAAAAGCAAGCTTCTTTCTTTTCATAGGCAAAAAATCGTCGGACGCGTTCGTCATTTCGGTCAATGTCAATTAAAACATGCCGCGCGCGTTTGACCCGTAACTACTGAAGCGTCACAAATTATTGCGTTAATTTACATTTCTGCTCGCGAAGAGGATATTAAATAACTTCTGTAAGTACGAGCGGTTTGTTGTGTGGAGAGCGTGTGGACATGTTTCCACGTTTGTGCACGACGCCGCGCTGGGTTTTCCTTATAAATCGCGGATTTGATGCCTAATTAACACTGAGATTTATGGTTCTTTCAACGCGTGTTCTAATCAGGTTGTTTGAAGCAAGGAATTTGTGGAAAAATCAGAAAATTGTTGATTTTAAATAGTGAAACTTGCTTAAATCATAAATATTGACTTAAGGTATTTATTAACTAAGGATTTAATTAGTTAAAGATGTTTTTCTTTAAAATATTTCTTAAATTTTTTAAAGTGACTTTAATCAAATTTTATTTTAGTTTGTTGTAAAGAAAATGATTGGATTGAACTTAAAATTATTTAAATTTATTATAGTCAATCAAGAATTTACCTAATCAAGTGTTTAACAATTCACTTCATTAGTTAGCTAATTAATTACTTACTTTGGAGCGTTTACAACTTTTATCGAGTTGCTCGTAACTTGCAAACTCATTGAATATGAATAAATTTGCAATGCAAACAGAAACCAAACTGACACACTCAATCGATTATGTTAATTCGCATTTATTTCAAGCTCTTGCATGCGTAAACTTACTTAACCTCACTAAATGTTATCTAAACTGACCTAAACTGAGGTAAATCAACTTCAAACATACCAAACAAATGAAAACCAAAACAATCTAGATCAAAAAATCAGCCAAATGTTTGTTGGGTGAAAAAAAAAACAAATACAAATAAAACAAAATTTACTACGTGAAATAATGCATTTGTTTTGTTTTGTTTTTGTTTCTTTTTGTGCATCTGACTTTTCTTTGTTGTTTATCTATTGCACACAAATTGTCTTATATAACATTATTAATAAGATGGAGGAATTCACCGCTTTCCCCTTTCTTCGCTTTTCCGTCATGTGCGCCTTCGTTCATCGTTCATTGTTATTATCCGGTGAGAGTATTACTGCATTAAAGATGCACACACCTTTAAAATTTAATTAAGTATTGAATGAAATTTAAATAATTTTAATAATATTTCAGTTCAGGTTATGAAATATTAAATGTTTTGTTATGTAAATCGGATAATTAATAAAACTAGTGATATAAAACCTTATTGAAAGTTGAGGTTAGGTTAGATTAGGTTAGGTTGTGATTTAAATTTCTTTATTTTTGGTTAAAAGTAAAGTGAAGGTGTGTTATAGTTTTTGTTGTTATTGATTGATTTTTTTCTGAAGGTTTTTTGAAAGTTTTTTCTTGTTTTGTTTTTGTTTTCTGTTGAATTTCAATTCTTTTAATTGCAAACAAATCGAATTAATCTGCCCAAGGCACACCCGGCTTGCAAATTCAAACAAAACAACTTCAATTGTTTTGCGTTTTAAACAAATGCTTCTATTTGGAATGGTTTCGTGTTTGTTTTCTTTTACAAAACAATCGAATTGATATAATAACAACGTGTAATACTAAACTTCAGTTAGGTTAAGTTAAGTTAACTTAGTTTTAATCCGCGCTAATAATTACTTATTGTCGGATTGTTAAGTAATTGTTAGAACAATTGCAAACAAATCGCCTTAAACACATTACAATATATTATAATCAGCAAACAATCGCGATCAATTGTTTAACGTTTTAAATATTGTGTAACTATGCCACTGAAGATATCAGAGCCGTATTTATATATTTCATTTTTTGAATCAAAAAATAATAATAATTTTTGTTTTGATTTGTGTTACAGTTGTTTACATTAATGAAATGTCTCATCGGCGAGTGTTTCGGGCGCAAGCAACATGTTGAGATGGATGGGCCACAGAAAGCAACCGACCGATGGCGCCACTTCCACACAACACGACCAAGTGGCGTCCTCAAACGCCGGCGAAGCGAAAGAAAAACACGCCGCAAGAAAAAACGCCAAGTTCGCCATGAAACGATCGGTGTACTTACCGCGTGTCAAAGTGAAGCCGTCAAGCGGTGACGCTTCCACCGCCGCAAAACCGGAAGTGGTGCAAACCGTCGAACAAGATGTTGCTACGGAATCTGGTGATGATGCATGGTCGGAAAATTTCTATCTAAGAAGCGATACAAAATTTCGGGGGTAAGTATTAACCTAAAATCCATAACCTATAACCTAACATTTTAACCTAAAACTTCAGGTTTTGTCTTAGTTTTAAAAATTAAATTTAAATAAAATATTTTTACGATAGGATGAATCCATTGTACATCGATACATATAAAACTCGTCGTTTGTCAAGGCAAAGCACGCCATCTGGTGAAAAGTCGTCAAGTTCCGGTTATGGTGGTTCTAACCTCTACTCGTCGAGTGAGATTTACGAAATGAAAACGAAAATTGATGGATTGGTCCTCGAGCAGAATCCACAATACGTAAAATCGATACAGGTAGCAAAGAAAAAGAACAAATCAACGCATTCGAGTGGTTCTTCTGGTACTTTGAGCACAATACCGGAAGGTAAAATTGATTTTACAATACCACGGCCAATATGGCCGCAAGTCCCATCGTTTTCCGGCCGTTTAAACCAAAGAACCTCAAATTTGACGGCGAATCAGGACTATGATTCGTTAGTCGACGAAGCTGTGTTGTTATACACGTCGTTGAGTAATCATAATCATCAAAATGGCGGCCAAATTCAAAATGGCGGACCGTCAACTGATAGTGTTCACTCCGAATTCTCAGTTAAAGATGTATTGCTGGAGTTGTTAAACCATGTGAACGCCACTATTGAAGGTAAAGGTGTGCTAACTCCTGAGGAAATGTTGAAAAGAGTTAACGAAAGAATTTCGGATAGTATTGATGCGTTAAAGAATGCGACCGAAGAAGAAATGAGAATGTTGTGTATCAATCTACGACAATCTAAGAAAGTCGATTCGGTTGTGCGAGCTTTCAGTCATTCGTCTTCGAGTGGTAATTCAAGTCAAAGTTCACCGGAATGGTCTTCGAGTGGTCATCGCGAGCGCTTGTCAAGGTCATCAATGGATACGGACGAAATTTACCATTTGCCGTCGTCGTCGAGTAGTGGATTTTCGGATTGCATGTTTAATAAGGATGGTCTGACTGTTATAAATAATCAATTACCGAATGTGTCGAATTTGGTCGCGTCTTCGACGAATCAGTTGCCGATGTTTGTGCATGATGATTTGGCGAGTGTGCCGAACGGTGTGCGGAACGCGATGATTTACGGGACGCTTTGTCGTAGTAGTAATAGCAATAGTGGCAAATATGGGGGTAGAAATGATCATGTGACTTCCGGTTTAGACGTTGCGGGTGTGCAAAGTGGTAAACTGAGTGCGGTGTCAACAAATGGCGCGAAACAAAGTTTGTTGCGGGTTAACGACGACAAACCGAGCGTTTGGGAGCAGTATTATGGCGTTAATGGGGCCAAAATGAGGATGGAGGTTATGGACGTCAAGGATGGCAAGGAAGAGGTTAAGCTTGATCTTAACTATGTGCCTAAACCAACGGATATACCAATTTTTGTAAGTTTTTTTTTTCATTAACTTTCTTTCGTGGCTTTTCTTAATGTTTTTGTGTAACGAAATGGGAATTTTTTTGTTGATGTTTGAAATTATTGAGAAACAAATCAAAAATCTAAAATTTATTTAGGTTACATTTTTGATAAATAACCAAAAATAACTTTTTCTTGTCTTAACTCAATTTCACTCTTATTTATTACATAACTAGAGTCTGATTACACCAATTAAAGCGTGTTTTTATGGCTTTTTAACGCTGTTATTCAACAATTTGTTCGTTTTTAGTTTGTTCACGTCGTCGTTGTATCTGTTTCTTTTATTTTCCAACGATTTCATGTTTTTCTGGTACTCCAAACGTGCGGTTTTGGTCTAATTACCACGGAATAATGCGTGTGCTTTAGTTTTATTAAGTCAATTAACGAAAACAAACGGCGGTAAATAAAAATTAAACAAAAGTCACTCTCTCAAGGCATAAAATGTAGGTAATTTAATTAAAAATTAAAGCGATCTTTGATTCTGAGGTAACTTTTATCTTAAATTATCTTAATTACTTATTAATTAATTATCTTAAAAACTTACAAATAATTTAAAAAAGTATTTGGTACTTAAAATGCCAAAATAAAGTCATTATTATTTTTTTGAGTAATTTTTAGGTTATGAGGTATCATTATGTCGGTTACATAGTGTAATTTAACTGCACGAAGTTTAAAAATGATGTTTAAAACATGTGATACACGCAAAACAATTGCATAACAGTTATTTTTATGTTTTGTACTCTTGATTTCATTTGTTCTCTGGAGCGTGCTGTAGTCGTTTGTTATTCTTTGGGTCAGTTAAAGTCATACCCGTTGATTTTCTTTCAATTGTTTTGTTTTGTTTGATTTTGTTTTTTTGTGCATTACCGTGACTTTATACATACAATAAAAACAATTGGTATAATATCATATAATAATTTCACACTCGTTATGTGCCACTGCGTTTATTTTGCAGTTGTTTTATCGTCATTTTGATTAATGTTCACGGACAAATATGATCATTTCCGCATTGAAATTACTTCTATTCTAGACTTCAATCACATCACACACAAATTACGTCTGTAATTAGTAATTATAATTATTGATACCTATATCAAATTATATTCTATTTATAGATAAATGATACTTGTTTGTTTACTTTTAATTAGAAATTTTCCGTAATTATTTAAAATTTTACATTTTATTTTCGTCACATAAAAAGTTTAGACAATTTTAACGCTTTTATTCCGTTTGTATCAGTACTGTAGGTATGCGATTTGAAATTGTTTGGATATATCTAAAAGTGTTACAAGTAACAATCAACAACCAAATAGACTTAAGTCATTTGTAGTTAGCGCTGCGTTGAAGTTAAAGCAAAAGTCACGGCGACACGACATGCAAACTCGACTTCCTATTTCCGATATTACGTTATGTCTTTGCACTCTTCGTAAAACCGGCGGCTAATGACTCGTTCAAATATACACAGCACGGCGCAGACTTACTCTCTGAAAGTAAAATTTTCAATTAAGCGAAACAAGACGCTAAGCAAAGACCAACCGACTGCAAAATTGCAATTAAATGTTAAATTTGTGGTTTCGAATTAAAACCATTATAAGACTTTTTCTAAAGTAATAAAAACTTAACTTTTTTCTTCTAAAAAAGAGCTAGGTGTGGTTTACGACTTAATTAAATGTTTAGAATTAGTTTTATTAGCTTAAAGTGTCTTAAGTCAAAACTTTTTTTTTGATGTCAATTTTTTTGTTTTGAATTCTAAGTAATTAAATTTAACGCACAATGCGCTCAACAGTTTACGTATTAATGAACCAAATCGATGCCAACGTAACTTAAGTCTCGGCATGCTCATGCGTGAATCTAACGCGAAAAGAAACGCGTTCGAGGTGTGGTAATGATTGTGATGCGTGCACGATTACATACATTGAAATGCATGCAAATGACGGGTAATTAACTTATAAGTTATTTTGTCCATGCATATGTAAGAAGTTAAAGTAAACGTTAAAGTCAACTCGAAACTAAGATGACACGAAATTAATAAATAAATTACAGTATACTTAAAAAGTCATTTAGGCAATACTTAAGTCTGGGAGACTGGGTACGGTTGAAACAAGGGTTGTAGAAATTGAGTATTGCATCGCTGATGTGTTTTAACCGTACCCAGTCTCTTCTATATTTAAAGTTTAAGGGATAAAAACTATAGAATGATCAAGAAAATAACTTTTTTCTTTGTTTTGCTTTTACGGTACTTTAAATGTTTATAATTAATAAGCCACTTGATGTATAGAGTGGTTTTACCCCTTAATTATATATTGCACCTATAACCTACAAAATTCTACAACTTTTATAATTAATTCTAAACAAATTTATCCCTTTCTAATTGACAAACAAATATCAGCAACAAATTATTAACAATCATAAAACAATCTAGAGTTTATGATTTATTACATACTTAAATCTTAAACTTTGGTCTTGTGTCGATTTATTTGCCTTGAAAATTTCAACTTAACGTTATTTTACTTAAGTTGAGTAGTAGTTTAGTTATTTATTCTCTGTGATTAATAAAATTATTTGTTTTAATTTCAATGTTTTACACTTCAATTTGTTTACTCACGACTACACAAGTTGAAATTAAAAAATATTAATAATAAGCGTATTTCAAAGAAACGTTATTTATATATGAATTATTAACGTTACCAAATTTAAGCGGAATTTCTTTTGCCGAATATAATTTATGACGATAATTTGGAGCGCGTTCTACATTTCGCGCATGCCTCAAGAACTAACGAAAACTTCCACAAACTTCACCAAAACATCAACATGTATTGAACTCTTTTAAGGTTTGTGTATGTGAAAGCATCGGCATGCGATCATATTCTAAGAATAGGAGTAGATTTTGTAGAGAATTAAATTTGGACAAATAGAAAAATGTAAAAAATTGAAACCGTGATCTAACCATTTAAATATTTACCAGTTCATACAAATCGAAGTTTAAAATTAGATATTAGTTACGGTTTGAAGTAATGACCAAGAAAGATTAATATGTAACGTTTCGAGGGTTATTAATTAGATTTAGTTGCTTAAGTTACAAATTTATGAAAAATTACAACATTTCTTAAAATATCTGCAGTAGTAATTTATTATTATTAATTTTAGCTTGTATAGTGTATGGTATAGTTTGTGGTTAAACACTCATAGAGGGCGTTACTTACTAAACAATTGTTTTGCTTAGTTAAAATAATTAGATAATATTTTATGGTAAAATCATGATTCATTATTTCGTTTTATTACAACGTTTATCTTATTATTATAATTAGTTATTATTATTTTTTCTGATTTTTTTAAAAAATCGTGTGTTCTCAATCACGATAAAAATCAATGAAAGTTGTTATGCACATACACTGAGAGAATCGCGCCGGTTTACTTTACTTTTAAGTGACTTACGTCTAGTCTGCACATTACACACTAGTTTTTTGATTGTTGATAGATCAATGTCTAATTTTGGTAAGACTATCACCCAATCGGCACGCACTACCTACTTTGATACTTGATTGACTCGATTCATTTAGTCTGTGCCAACAAACCGACGTCTTTTATTTATTTTTATTCCGGTTAAGTCAACACCGACTCAATAAACTAAACTAGCGGCAACTTTACTTAATCAAACACAACTTAACTTTAACATAAGTTAAGTAAAGTTAAGTAGAATGACTGATTACTTCAGTACGAACTTATTGAAGTCGTTGCTGATGATCTAACATTTTTCACGAATTGTCGAACAAATAAACTCATTTCAATCGATAACACCCATATTTGTAGTTTGTAATTTGTAATTTACCGTTAAGTAGATTTATATTTGTAATAAATTAAATTTAATTAAAACTAAACTATTTAAACTTAGGTAATTAAAGAATTAAATTATTTTTTAGGTTTGTTGTTTAGTGTAGCGTTAAAGTCACTGGAGACTTTAATGTTGGGTTAGACAACGAACCCTAAAAATTAAGTTTCTTTAAATTTAAATTTTTTAAACTATTTTCTTAGTAACTAAAAATAACAGAAAATGTCAACCAACGCATAAACGTTGATATTTTAATTACGAATTAATATTTAATGTTTGTTTTGATTAAATTCGATCGTTCTTGTTTACATTGAGTCGTATATGTATATTTTTTTATTCCAATAACCAATTATTACTTTATTCGGCCTTACACACAGCTGTTTTGCATGCCAAAAATGTGACCAACTGGTTCAACTAACGTGCAAAAGTTGTAAAATTTTTACGAATCAAGAATGTAAACAAGAATACCCCAAAAAAAACGAGACCAAGTTTAGTTCCAATTGACTACTTCCAATTCCAAGTTTAAGACCAGTAGCACGCACGCGGTGCATATTAAACGACTTAAGTGAGTTTTAAATTTAAGTCAACTACGATGAATTTTGTTGATTTTGTGCTTGTGCTGAAATTCCACCAGCATGGCGGCGTCGGTCGTTTGCAAATTAATAAATTAAGATTTGCGGCTTTTTGCGTGGCGCGAACGTCGAGGCGCGCATTGATTAAGTAAATTAATTGCTGGTTTAACCTAGATATTCGTGCGAAAGAGACCTACGTCGCGCTTCTGCGCACTGCGCCATAGAGTGATAATGAATTAAATGGCCAACGGTGTTTTTATTCGACTGATTGTGATTAAGTGATTTTTGGATATAAATTTATCCATAAATTGTAATTTTTTGTTGTTTGAAGTGGAATTTTGACTTAAGTAAGACATATTATACTGACTTCGGACTTAAGTTAATTAGTTTAGGTTGTTATAAAGTAAATTAGTCATTAAAAATTTAGTTTAGCGCATTTTATGTGCTGTAAATCACAAAATTGTAAGAAAATTAAAGAATTGTTAGGTAAAGCGCTTTATTAACTGTTACTTTCTTCAATAAGCGCATGCGCATCGTGTTTAGTTCCGTTGTACGTTTACGTTTGCGCATTCAACGCTGTTTAGCATACGACGTGCGGATATTCATCAGATACATCAGGATCAGACGTAATTCGTGCTTCACTTCATTATTCGTCTGAAACTTTAACTTCCTCAATTTCTTTTTAACGTTTGTTTTTTCTTAATTTTATGTTAAACTTAATTTAACATTATGAATTTAAGTTACAAACAATAATATTGGTTTTAGTTTGGAACGTTCACTTGTTTTTCAAGTTGTGTCAAGTGCAAACTATAAATATAAAATTTAAATTTACTCGTTCAACTTCAACTTCAATTTGAGTAATTTTCACTCCTTGCGAGCAACTTCGTACTCCTTACCTCTTGATGCTTGAGATTGCCAGCCAGCTCTTGAGAGTAGTCCTCGACTGGTCACTAAAACTTAAGTTGTCGGTTGTGGCATTACGAAATTTTGCGCTGCAAGAAGTTGTAAAGCTGTAAAGCAAGACACACAACAACAAATAAAAGTAACAGCTGTTACCGGCATGCACCGTAAACGTGAATTAATGAAAGCGTCAGTAATATGCAAAACGACCATGCGAACCACCACGCGAAACTCTAACTTTAACCAACCATGTGATGATGTTTTAACCAATATGCAAGTAAACAATTTGTTTACGCATTAATAGAGAATTTACGCTTTGTCTGAAAGTTTTATAATTTATTACGTTATAATAACTTGCAGTCATTTTTTTTATTATGTTATGAGTTTTAATTATGGATAATAATTTAATTAGTAATTATTTGTTAGAAATGTTTGGTATTTTAAGAAAAAAAATTGAAAAAAGGTTGCCCCGGGTGAGGCTTGAACTCACGACCTTAAGATTATGAGACTTACGCGCTGCCAACTGCGCCACCGAGGCTCGTGGTGTCGTTGCTTACAAACAATGTACTTGTTTTACGATTAATATTTTTTAGACAGTTTCTTGACATTTATCATTAAATTGAGTTATTTATACGTTTACTTGATTGTTTGGTTAAACAAAGAAACAATTTATCACTTTATTGTTATCCCATCAGATATTTGTATCTTATATGGTATTTAACTAGGTAAACACAAATAATTTGTGTTTCTTCCTCAACATTTCTTCAACATTTAAATCTTGTTGCGATTATTCACATAATGTGAAACGTACTTACATCGTTAAACGTTGCATTAGTGTATCTGTTGCATAATTTTTGCATACTCAACACTATTTGACCTTTAGGGTCACATTACCTTTCTTTAGCATCTCATTTTCTTTGTAACTTTAGTAACAGTTAACTTTTCACATTTTCTCAAATCGCAAACCAATTTTAAAAATTCTGAAATGATTAATGTAATTAAAATAATTATTACTATACGTTATTACTAGTCGGGCTGTGTATAAATTATTTTATTGGTCGTACGTGTAATTTGCGCACGCGCCGTATACAAATCATAATACAATTGTAACACTTTCGCTGATTGCCGCCCGTTATGATGTAACGCGCTGACACACTCGCGATTGAGCGAATCCGAATGCCTCAGACTCTCGATCAGTCAAACATAAAGCGCGTCAAGCGTGAACCGTACAAACGCACACCACAAAAATATCAAACACACTAAAACACACAGAGTTGCGGAGAAAGTCGACATCGACGATCGAAACGAACACGAGTGCAAAATTCACATAGACGCGCCATATATTACAACACATTGCGCGAAGGACGGAGAAAGATTTTATTTATCGTTGTTATTAACAAATTCTATTCGGGAATAATTTGTCATATTGTAGACACACAAAGTTTGGTGGAATAACATAAATTGTGTTTTAAGAAATTTCAAATTTACGTTTATGATGTTAGGTAAAAATAACAAATGAATTCAATCAGAAGTTTATGTTGTTTTGTTTCGTTGTTTAGTTACTGGTGACAAATAACAAAATAATAAACAGTTGAAGAACAAGATAATATTTACTGCTTTTTTTGGTCATAAAACAAATGAAAAGAAACAGATATTATTAATTAATAATTAAAGCTTAGGTATAATAATATTTATTGTTTTATTAATAAATACATTTTTTTATGTATTCCAAAATTATAAATTCTTTTATCTTATTTTTTATTCTTTTGTGTTGTCATTGTTGGTACAAATTAAAATTTTTTTCCTCTTCTTAGTGTCTGCATTATATTTTCGTTTGTTTTTTTTGTTTGTGTTTTGTTTTTGGTATTTTGTGTGTTGTGTACTTTGTACTTTTTTCTTTTTAACTTTTTACTTTTTACTAATCCGTGTGAAAAGTAAACGTGAATTACCATTCTTAATCGGCCACGAACTTAAGTCTGGTTGAAGCCAAATGTTTGATCTGCACGTGTCTCATCGCCAAAGAACTTGAAAGAACAAACGATGGATTTTGGCGTCTTGTACTCGTGTTCTTTGATATTTACGTTTGGTACAATGAATGAAGCTTGCTTGCAAAGCTCAAGTGGCGAATATAATAAGAACAAAACGGTTAAAACTGCGCAGACGTGCAGACGGGCACGAGGAACATGCTTTTGATTATTCCAGTATTCGACTTTCTCCCAATGCCGCCGCCATGAGCGCGCGCGCCTACAAGTTACAAGTTTGCAACAAGCGTCTTGATGTTTCAAACTCTTGAAGAGTTGTACTCTTGAAGTACGATGTTTCACCTTTTAACAAGAACGGTTTTTTAGTTGGCGGCTTTGGTTGTTATTCATTTATTTTTGTAGGTTTTCGTGGGTTGTTGATTTTCTTTTGTTTTACAATCATTGTTAGGCATCATGTATTAGGCATTTGTTTTTTTATTTCACTAATGATCACTAAACAAATGAAAAAAAAACAAATCAATAATTTGTTTGTAGATCATATAGATTTGTGATTATAGATAAAATGTTGTAAGATGTTTGACGTGTTGCATACTTGTTTTCTCTTTTATTAGCTTTTATTAGTTAGACATTATATTCTTATTTAATTTAATTATTTAATTGTTTGCTATTGTGGTCATTTTATGAGACACGCGCGTTAGTTTTTTGCAATTCAATTAATTAGCAGGTGTTAATGTGTAATGTTATGTAATTCTTTTAGTTGGGGAATTATGCATGGATTGGTAACAATGTCGAAGATGCTAATAATTAGCAAATATCACAAAATTGCCAAAGCACGAAAGTGAAAATAAAATCTTGCGGAAAACTACTGGAATTTCCGGATTTGTAATTTAATCTTTTCACTAAAATTTTAAATTTAATATAAATAAAATTAAAACAATACAAACCGCGTGTGTTGTGGTTGTTTTATTTGTATTGCAAAATAATTAAAATGAAATGTCGCAATTAACATTAAGAAAAAAGAAGTAATTGAATCTTGTAATCTTTGTAACACACAAAATAACATCAACGCTACTTGTAATTTGTAATAATATGCAAAGTGACGCGACCCAATTAATGCCACACAAACTCTCGTCTGGCGTCTCACGTCTCTCGTGCGGTATGATTTCAAATTTACTAATTAATATTTTGTCTCTCATGTAGATATACAATGTAGGTAGATTAATAATTACTGTTTTTTTTTTCAACGGTAATTAACTTTAGTAACTTGAGCAATAACAAAACCCAAAAACAAAACAACAACATATTTTGGTTTATTCATTTTTTTTTCTTATTGCGACGTCCATCCTGCGATTAATTTTGACAAGTTTTGTCACTGCGCTGTTTAGTTTTAAGTTAAAGTCAAGTTAAGATAATTAATTGGTAATGGTAATTCTGATTTGCGTGTACGTGCAATACTTGTGTGGCAATAGTAGGCGGTGTAATGAATGATGATGAATGTGGTAGTAGTATTATTATTAGCTATTTATTGGGCACATTTTTGACGTCAAAATGTCAACAATTTCGTATTATTAGTAGTTATATAAGCATTAAATTGCTTACTATTGATGAGTTTTAGTAAATCAAAAAAAAAATTACATTTTGTTTGTTTTTTCCTTATTTTAATGTTTTATTGCCATCTATCGGTTGGCCAGGTAAACAAATATTTAACTTTTGTTTTTTTGTTTTTTTCTTTGATATTTTGTTTTAATTGAACGTTAAAATGTTAAGTAATAGACGAAAACGATTAAAAAACAATCACACATTTTTGTTTTTAACAAATACTTAACAATGTCATTAATATTTTACGCAATTAATGTGTGGAATATATGAATATTTATTAGTGGTTTATTATGAATTTAAAAAAAATAGCCGAAATGACAAACAAGAATATTAAAATCATTTTTAAAAAAATGCGTAAAAGGCGCGCGTTGCGTTTCGTCGAATGCAGCAACAAACGTAAAGCACGTGAAACGTAATGTAACTAACCTAACCTAATTATTACATAATGAAACACCTCGCGCGCAAGTCACACAAGTCGCGACCTAGCTAATAATAGTAAACAAGAATTGAGAAATCAACGAAATAATATGAAATATTAATAAGTGCATTCTAATAATAAATTCTTGCATATTATTATAACTTAGGCAACTTAACATACTCGTTTTTATTTGTCTTTTTTATTATGAACTGAAAAAAAACAAAAGAAAAGAAAGCAGGCTGTTGTTTGTGTTTTGTTTGAATGTAACATCAAGCTGTTTGCAAAGTTGTGTAAATTTTAATCTAATTTTTGTGCAGTTAAGTGAATATTTACAACTGCAATGAACTAGATAACTTTCCGATCTGTGACAGTGCAAAGTGTACAAAATGTGCAAGCGAGAGTTAAGTAAGTTATTTAGCACGTTGAAGTGTGTGTAGTTTTTTTTTTAACGCTCAACAGATCTTGAATCTCGGCGTGTTTATTTATTAATTCGCAGTTTTTGCATGTTGTGCGCATGGGCGTGCGTGCGTGTACGCATGGTCAAGAAAATGTTACGCCAAGTTGCGTCAAATTACGAGGAATTATGCAAAAGTTAAGTTGAAGTTTAAGTGCGATGTGTATTTGCAAGAATACCTCGACCCAAACATACTTTACTTAAGAAAATTCAGTAAAAGTTTATAGTAAATGTCTAGTTTTAGCGTTTTAAATAATAGAGGGCGTTAGTTTTGTATGATAAGAAAATGAAACCCATGGGATGTTGATGTAATGTGTGTTGCGTTTGTGTGTCATGTTTTTGGAATTTTTTGCACTCGTCGAGAATGGATTGGGAAATAATTTGACTTGTAGCCCGGTTTTGACTCGTATTACTTGCTGAGGTAAAATGTCCGCCAGTTTAACGGCCACACACACAAAACAAAAAATGTTTCGCGGCACTCGCGGCGCAATGAACGACCTTCGAAGGACGTTCGACGTTCGCCAGCAACAAACGTGCGTCAGCGCCGCATTTCGGACATTTTTCGTCAAGCTGCACACACCGAAAAATATGTGTTACTGGCTGGCTCCTCGAAAACGAACAATACCGTAAATATCAACGAGCCAACAAGACGACAGACAAGTGAACAAGTGAATAATGTGTCATAAATCAACAATATGCAAAATATATCGTTAGTTTGGAGAGTTTATTGAATTAATAGGCAATATTTCGATGAGAAAACATTCAAAACTACCTTGGAATTGTTGAATTTGTTGGTTAAGGTGTTTAGGACATGATTTATCGATAGGACCTGTAGCGGGTAGCTGGTAAAGTAGGTAATTGTTAGCTATGTGCGGTTATGTGTAATTATGTTAATGACGTGTGTATGAGTGTGGTTTTTTTAAAATTATTTTTGATTGAGAAACGGTAATTTTATGTTGTGTGTGTAATTACTCAGTGTGCAACTAATGAGTAACAGGAATTACGAGTTGGCGAGCCTGGCGAGAGTTATTGCCAGTTGTTGCCGCTGCAATAAGCTCAAAGTCAAAAGTGATCGATATTTTATCGATGCTTTAACTTAACCAACTACTGCGACTCGAATTTGATATTGATAGCATTCGTGGTGTTAATGGCGGCGGACATTGCGGCACATTCGAAGAGGCAGTCATGCGCAACGTACTCTATATTGAGTTTTTTGTTTTGGTGCAGAATGCGCCATTGCAAGGTGTGAATTATTAGCAACGAAAGAAAAGTCATGTGGGTTGTTGGGAAAAATTGACATTCTAAGGTGGCACTTTGTGAGTAAAGTGATACGTAACCTTAAACTTAATTTGAATTATTTGCATAGCCATTTTATTAGTTATAACAACTTCGGGACTTTATTAACAGATGGCGACACTTGAATATTTGTTGTTTTTGTTATTTTTATTCTACAAACTTGCTTATTTAGTTATTTTGTTTTGTTTCTAAATTTTAAATACATTTTGTGTGTAACAATAAACATTTTTATGTTTTTTTGTTATAACATTGTTTTTTCTGTCGAAAGATTCGAATTTTTCTTTATCTCGTGTGCGTCTAAGAATTATAATATTTTGCAAAATAAAAAAAAAACAGTAATTTATAAATGTTCCTCTTGTGGCATAATGACATTTATTATGAAATGTTGTCGTGTTGTTTGCGTACACCGCACGACGCGCAAGAAGATACTGGTGGTAATAATAAAAATTGCGTATGTTGATGTTGCGATGTGCACGATGTGTGCCAATGTTGCGCTGACAAAATAAATTTTAAAGACGAGCAACATTACCAACAGCAGCGCATCTTCAGGCATGTGGTTTGATTGTGGTTTGAGGACAATTTTGCAATTTGGTTTAAAAATGGATGAATCGTTTTTTTTTTCCAGTTTTACTGACATTTTCTACCAGACACCACACCACAGTTTAAGCACGTACATTACTAATTTGTGTTTCAAAGCTAATTCATCATACAATAAGAGTATTTAGAGATATTTTGGAGTTGTACGCATGTGGCGACATCTGTGTTTAAATATAAATACTAAAGGATTTTATTTCATTTCTTGGTTGTAACATTTTTGAACACTTAATAATGTTAATAAATCACTTCCTTGAGAAATTACATAATTTTGAGCAAATAAATAAATTACTACCGGTATTAAAACTCGCGTTCAATGATTTTACACTTCTCAAAGCGAAGAATTGAGATTCTTATGGTTTAACAGCACTTAAGTAGCAATCATTTGCAAAATTATTATTTTGGAGCTTATACTTAAATAATGACTTAACACACTTTAAAACTTTATGTTTGCAAATTAACTTATAACTGTGCAGTACTTCAGAAAGCAAACTCGGAAACTAAACTAATATTTAAGGCTTTTTCTTCTTTACTAAAGCAAAAAATCAAGATAAAATAGTTAATAAGACAGATGATGAGATAAGAAATAGGATAACATAGAAATAAATAGTTGGAGGTATTTCAAATAAAAATTATAAGTATAAATTGTAAACAATAATGATTCGTAGCTGTTTTTTAGTTTGAAAAATTATATAATCATTTAATTCCTAGAAGAAACGCTCAAAACTCAAAATCAATCTAAACAAAATGTATTTCATACTCTTAGATCTTAACTCTTAATTAACTTAATTCACACTTGTCCTATATTACGACTATTTTGCTTAATTCACACAACGTGTTTGTCGGTTGCGCCTCCTTTAATTGCCGCTACAAACGATTTAATTGCTGTTAGATAATCAATTATCATAATCTTCTCTAAACTCTCTGCTAAACTTCTCTATTTTAAGATCACTAGACAGTACACTGACCCAGACATAAAACACAAGCCAAAACCTGACAAAACCCAAAAGAAATCGGTTTTACTTTTTATTTTAGGTTATTAGTCAATTAATTAAATTATATCGCGAATGTATGTACCTATTACATATTTTCGCACGTAACATACGTAAATTTAATTAAATTTGAACGTGTTGATTACGAGTAACATCAGTGGAATTATCACTGTATGTCTGTAGTGTTTCTGTACATTTCAATATTTGGGTGTGTGGATTTGCACAATTAATAAAAAAATGACGGAATAATGTTCTGTAACGATTGAATCGTTAATGTTTGTTAATGTCGTAAATAAACGGCGAATAAGGTCAATTTCTTTGCGCGGCGATGAAGACGGTCTACATACATTAAAAATGATTAAAATTGAGTAAGACGGTAACATACAAGTAAATACGTGTGATATAT
Organism: Atheta pasadenae; assembly: GCA_030264155.1. Taxonomy (NCBI): domain Eukaryota; kingdom Metazoa; phylum Arthropoda; class Insecta; order Coleoptera; family Staphylinidae; genus Atheta; species Atheta pasadenae. Next base: position 9,500 of record JARJDS010036517.1, on the reverse strand, counting down.
GATATATTGTTATGTAATTTTGATTGATTAATATTTATATTATTATTACATTAGAGTTTATACCCATAACCCACAGCGTTGTAATGTACGAACTGTGCTACTAAAAATAGAACATGTAATTTGTTTATTAATGTCAATAAGTTAATGTTTGTGTTGTTAATTAGCTTGATTAATTAAGTTTCGATCTAATAACAATTTAATGCAATATAATTTAATTTTTTAATTGGTATATTTTGAATATTATATAACTAAAACTGAACTAAATTAAACTGTAAATAATTTCATACCAAAAACGATTAATTAATATTTATTATTAATTAGTTTATTAATATGATTTGTCTGAAATTGTTAATATTCGTTAATATTTAACTTGGATATTACATTATTTCCTGATGTGGATTAATATTAATGTAATGTTCGATCATTAATCAAAAAGGAAATTTATACAAAAAACGTTAATATTTTATTGGAATTTTTTGTGCTTTTTATGGTTTTTCTTATTTATTTTTTCTTTTGATGAGTCAGGAAATGCATTGGCAATCAAGTACAATTGAATTTTCACAGACTAGTCATTTGCTGTTATTGTACAAATGCAAACAATTTTTTTTACGGTTGTTGAAGTAACAGTAATTCACGTCATACTGTTCACATTGATTATAATTTAAGCTTTAGACTTATAATAAACAAAAAAAACAACGACAATTGATGAATTTACGAGGATGTAGATATAAGGAAGTTTCTGCGCATGTGTTTCCTACTTTTCTATATTTGTTTAATTGTAATACAACAATTTATTGGATGAGTGCCAGAAGTTATTCATATTTTGGTTTATTATATTTCATGTTCTTGTGATATATCAAAACTTATTTGGAGGCGGAGGTATCAAGCCTCGGTGGCGCAGCAGGCAGCGCGTAAGTCTCATAATCTTAAGGTCGTGAGTTCGATCCTCACCCGGGGCAATTTTTTTTTTTTGGTTTCTTTTATCAAGCATCGATAAATACTAGAATAAAGATTAGTGGTGCTTGATCATTATTAATATTGAGTGTATTTGTTTATTTTTTAACTGATATGATTTATTTTTATCAGTTTATAAATTATTTAATGTAGTGTTACTTATCTAATGTTATTTTTGATTCTGTTTATAAGCCTCGGTGGCGCAGTAGGCAGCGCGTAAGTCTCATAATCTTAAGGTCGTGAGTTCGAGCCTCACCCGGGGCATTTTTTTCTTCATAAAATCTTTAGAACTTATTACTAAAATTGTAATCTTTTGCATTATATCATAGTTAAACTTTAAAACATCTTGTTGTTTTCCGTATGTTTAGTATTCACGCTGCATATTTCGTATTGTTTCACATGATTCATGTTGATTTGTGTAATCTCACTCATAATTGTCATGACTGTCATGATCTTGCGCTACTACAAAGAGATTAATTCGCCTTTGTTTCAATTTCTTTACAACTTTGGCTTGACTAGTACGCAAACCGACAAAGAGTTTAATCTCTTTCAACTACTACGACTACAACTACTACACTAAGTGTATTTGATGAAATCATGACATTTCCAGCTGCACTTGGTAAAACAAAAACTTAAACTGAAGTGAAGTCAGCCACTTTTCATGGCTTTTAACGTTGATTACTTAATAGAGTTGTGTTGATTGTTGATGTGCACTCGTGCGTGGTGCGTTTTATTTATTAAATGTTTGTGTATTCTGTAATAATGCTCACTTTATTCGTATACAGGATGTTGTCAAAATCTTTGTGCAATATGTTAATTATTTGTTTCTTTGGTTTGCAGCCTGGAGGAAGACCGGAAGCTGATTTTACGTTAGACGTGCCACGTTCTGAGATGTTGTCAAAGCGTATGAAGGAGGATAAGAAATGGCGATGTCGGTGTCGGTTGCTGACGTCGTTTCTTGGTTTAGTGTTTTTCCTGCTGTCAGTGATGGCCGTCAGTCTTATGTTGACCAAAGGGCGTAAAATGTTTGGTTCTATGGCTTAAAACGTGTGTGGTTTTTATATTGTTTAATGGTAAGGTCATCATTTCATCTAATCCCTTCAAATTATCTTTGGTTTCACGGATTGTTAGCTAAGTTGTGAGTCATTTTTTGAATCTATTTTGATCAAATTTATATTTTTGGGTAAAATTATTGTATCAATCTGTAAACACTTATTTACACGTTTTGTTCCCAAGCCTCGGTGGCGCAGTAGGCAGCGCGTAAGTCTCATAATCTTAAGGTCGTGAGTTCGAGCCTCACCCGGGGCAATTTTTTTTTTCAAAATATATTTTCAAAACAATTCCGTGAATCATAAAATATATACATTACAACGTTATGCAATCACTTTACAAATCACTGCCATTGTCAATTTGCTCATTTAATTATATGTAAATCAATAATACATATTCTAATAAGGCAATATCATCAGGTAATAACGTAATTAATGTATGAACATATTACATTGATTGCTAATATTAATAAAACACGTAGGTGTAATAAAGAGTAATAAAATTGTAGGTGCCAAATAGTTACCGATGTTTATAACTTATACTTAGAAATAATTAATTATTAATAAATAAGTTTACTTTGGTTTGAAATACAGTATTTAAGTATGGCAAGAGCAGAAGGAGATAACCAATTAGGTGTTGCATTGTGATAATGAAAAACTTCAACAAACTTATACGATTATTTTGATTTTTTGTAGGTTATTTTTTGATGTGGTTACAAATTTCATGCAGATTCATGAAACGATTGTATTTTATGAATTTAATACACACAAAACTGTGGCGTTTGTAGTTATACAGAATGTATTTGTACATAATGATGTAATGAAAGTCTTTGTAATTGTAAATAATTAATTAATCAAATTGTGATTTTAATGTTTTGTATGTATTAATCTTTTATTAATAGATTATCAAATCCCAACTTATGTTATGGTTCTCCGTGAGTTTAAGCCTCGATGGCGCAGTAGGCAGCGCGTAAGTCTCATAATCTTAAGGTCGTGAGTTCGAGCCTCACTCGGGGCATTCTTTTTTCTCAATTTTAGCGTTTTAATGTTTTTTTTATCAAAAAATGTATTTTGTTCCTATTCCTTTATCTCAACAAAACAAATATTTCACAATTTTGAATCTTTTAAATTAGCACCAACATTAAGAATGTAAGATTTTCATTTAATTAAAAATTGTTTATTTGTTCACCTTATCAACGGTTTATTAAGTGTTTAAGTTATTAAGTATAATGCCCTAAAATGGTATATATTACTTCATTTACATTTAGGGCTTCTATTATCAATTAGTCTTGAAAAGTTAACAACAAAACAATTTATAACCTGCCAAAATGAAAGTATTAATTTGTTTAGCTTTACTTATCATTACTTTAGCAACAATTGACGTATCAGAAGCACTGACTGGTAAGTTTTATAGAAATTGGGTATAATTACTGCTTTAATAATTATATAAGAAGATGTCTGTGACACATTTTTGACAGAAGGATAATAAGAACTGATAAGAACATATCCCGCAATGTTGCCAAGATTATTTTAAATTTTTATTTAAATATATATTTTGTTGATTGTGCACTGCCCAAAGAATAACATGGTTTGAAAATTACATTTTCGGCCCTACTTGTTGAGTATTTAAGGTCTTCCATTAAAAAAAAAACGAGAGTTTTTCATGAAAACGAAGTCGAATAGTTTGGCAAAGTCACGAAAGGAAAATATACAAACCGGCAACACCGCATCGGCACATTGTCAACGTCAACATTGGGCAACATACGTCTTAAAAAATATATATAGATATTTTATTATATAATATTATATATACAAAATAACCTACAAATAATGATTTTCTTGCATTTGTTTTAGATGCTGAAAAATGTAACCGATTATGTCGTGTAGCTGTGTTCCTTCCTCAATCTGAAAATGAAACTTATGTACGATGTTGTTATGGTTGCATATTCAATACTTATACATTATACCAATATCCTTGTATCTTATTATCATACTAAAGAGGCAAAATAAACAACACTTTTATCTATTTTTGTGTCATATATCACAATTCCTTTAAATATTCAATAGTCTCTGTACGTAAAACAAGCTGTTTTCCAATTTGTATGGAAATTTTTCGATAACTCATATCTACATTTTTTGCCCCAAAAATATAATAATTTATTTAAAATTTAGCTATATAAACAAAACAACGCAACATGAAAATATTACAAAGTTACTGAAACTTCTTAAGTCAAAGCAGTCAAAGATTGAAAAGCTTAACAATGAAAACTGCTGTTTATTTAGCCACCATTTTATTATTTGCTGTCGTAGTTGGAAATACGTTAGCAGAATCTTGTAAGTTGCTGTTTTTTAAATATAAATATAAATAATTAGTAAATTTTAATTTCAGATGACCCCAAATGTGATGCTTTATGTCAACGTTGGAGTATTTCTACTCCACCATTGAGTACTACTTTGATGCGTTGTTGTTTATCTTGTTTATTTGAAAAGGATTCTGATTTTTATGACATTTGTGGCACTTATTATTATTAATTATTATTATAACCACAATATACTATTACAATAAAGTGCAATTTATTACATTTTCGTTGTTTTTTATTTAAATGTTTTTTAAGGTGATAAAAATTGAAATTTTTGTGTTTGACGTCAGTCGGTTAAAGTAAAACACAGACAATAAGTTTCTTTGTCTTAATGATCGTTTTTTGTGTAGCAAACCTGATGGTATATTTTTTACTTGTACTGTATATTGAGTATATTTTATTAGGCACATATTTCGATAAGCAATTCAATAAATGTTTCGCTTCTTTCCCTCCATTTCCTACTCTTATTCACTCTTATTCTACAACATTCTTTACATAACCTAATATTTTCAAGCAGTTGTAAGTTGTGTTCAGCAGTGTTCAGTTGTGTTGAATGGTTTTAAACAACAAAGTACAACTAGAAATAACTTATTTTTAATAACTATTAAAACTTTGAATGACATTTACTGAATTTTACTGACAAAATGTTTTTACCAGGCTCTATTCGACAAATCACTTTAACTAATTTTATGTAAGTAAAAACCACAAAAGTAAAACTATCTAAATCATGACTGTTTTGTATAATGCTAACAAATGTTTCAAACAGAACTCATGGCTATGTGGAATTATATCCTGGACCCAAACTGAACATGATATTAGGTTCAAATGGCAGTGGAAAATCATCTATTGTGGCTGCAATTATTCTTGGTTTGGGTGGAACACCAAAAACAATTGGTCGTGGACATAGAGTAAGTAATTCAAAACTACTTTTTCATTTATAAAAACTTAATTACTTAATAAATTTTAGGTTTCTGAATATGTGAAACACAATTGTAATGAAGCAAAAATAGAACTCAAACTACAAGGAGATGCACAAAACAAATTTTTCACTATAATAAGAAAGATTAATATACGGGACCAATCAATTTGGTTATTTAATGGAGAGAAAACCACATTGGCCACTGTGAAGGAACATATTTCAAAATATAATATACAAGTTGATAATTTATGTCAGTTTTTACCACAAGACAGAGTAGCAGATTTTGCTAAAATGAACATGCAAGAATTGTTGAAACAAACTCAAATTGCTTTATGTCGAGAAGATCTACTGGAAATGCAAGAAAATTTAACTACAGACAGAGAAAGACATAAATATTTGAGTGAAACATTAGAAACAGAAGAGAAAAAACTGGAAGATTTAAAAGATTCTAACCAAAGATTGGAAGGCAAAGTGAAAAATTTTAAAACAATGAAGAAGTTTAAAAAACAGTTGAATGATATCACCAGAAAGAAGTTGTGGGTGAGTTATTTAGAAAAAGCTGATGAACGACTTAAGGTTAAAGAAGAAAGAGATAAAGTACAAGAAGAAGTAGTAATAAAAGAAGAAGCTGCTGCACCTTTAAAAGAAGCTATTGAAAGGGAAAGAAGAAAGTTACAACAATTAATTTCAAATAACAAAAGTTTGGTAAGTTTTGTAAGGTTATAGTTTTGCTTAGTGGAAGTTTAATTTTGTTGCTTGAGTAGGTACACCAACGTAACTCAATAAAAACAAAGATTGAGTCGAAACAAGACAATATTGATCAAGTAAAAAATGGAGTACAAGATATTGAAAATGAAATTTCTCGTAAGTTAAATGCACTTGGAGATATTGAAGAAGAAGTCAATAATACTGAAATACGATTGAATCAACTCAGGAAAAATAAAGAAGAAGTTGAACAACTTGTTACAAAAGGTAGTTTTTTTGTATTCATTAATTTGGATTGATTATTTGTAAAATATTTTTTCTTTAATTGTACCAATAGAAACTAACGAACGAGAAACTCTCACAAAAGAATCAAGAACCCTTGATCATAACGTTAACAAATTAATTAACAAGATAACAACATTACGTGAAACAAAATCGAATAAAACCTTGGAAATTCGTGCTCTAGAAAGCCAAATATCCTCACAAGAAAGATTAATGCAGAATCGTTTAGCACATCTTGAAAGAGTAGATCGTGATGCTTACACAGCAACGTTATGGCTTCGGGAACACAAGAATATGTTCAATGCTGAAGTTTACGAACCGTTAATGTTAGAAATTAACGTCATAAAACAATCGCACGCGTTATACGTTGAGAACTCAATAGGTTTTCAAGATAAAGTAGCATTTTTATGCACAAACAAAGAAGATATGGAGATTTTATCAGAACAATTGTGTACACGGCAAGGATTGCGTTTAAATATATTATATCAAGATCCTGCCATGACCAAACCACGTCCGAAGTATAATATTGAGCAATTGCGTCGCTTTGGGTTTAACGCCTATGTGGATTCAATGTTTGACGCAGCGGAACCTATAATGACTTTCTTGTGTAGACAATATGGCTTACACAATATTCCGGTTGCGTTTAAAAATTCGAGTTTTAACATTGAAGAAGTACCGGTGCACCGCTTTTATAGAGAGGATATGCAATATAATATAACCGTATCGAGATACACTGGAAATAAAGCTTCGAAACAGACGATGATTACTTCTGATAAGAGTTTATCGTTTTGTATCGACCACGGAAAAATTGAAATGGTGCGTGGGCAAATGGCGGAGCTACAAGCCGAATGCGAAACATTTGATGCGCAGGTCCAAACAATTGATCAACAGGTAATATGGGTTGCATATAGCATATTACATTTTGTATGCGTTTTAATGTGTTTGCTACAGCGCCATCTATTATTTATTTTGCTTTTTTATTGATTCAGGTACAAGAAATGAGAAGATGCAAGTCAACAATCGAACAAAAAATGCAAAGTTTGCGAAATAACGGACAATTATTATTAAATTTAGAAGGTAAAATCAAGAATCTGGAGAATAAATTGACTCAAATTAAAGTGCAGAATCAACACAACACTCGTGAACAAATTCAAGCATACGGAAGAGATAAATCAAAGGTACAACAACTTTTTATTATATTTTTATTAATTTATAGTTTACTAATATTTTTTTCACATTACAGCGTTTGAGTATTAAAATTATTAGTTTATTGAAAGAAATCACAAGTGACTTAAAAGAATTGTCACAAAAATCAATTGAGATTGAATTGGACAAAAGAAAAGTTGATGCGTATCGATTGCGGAATCAACTATTAGAAACTGAGTTTGAAGATACCCGCCAGGCTTTAAAAGTTGCACAAATATCACTCGCAAGAATCCGTGAAAATCTAAACGACATAACACGCGAAGCCAAATATTCTTTAACTAAAGCAAAAGAAGCATCAAAAGGTTTTACACCAGACGATGATGGCTTTGATGAATTTCGACAGGAATATGATAAATTACCGGATGATACTGAAAAATTAGAAGTTGAAAGAGAAAGAATCAATACACGCCTTCAGTGTTTACACAATTTAGCAGACGAGGGTGAATTAGAAGAATATGAAGAATGCATTGGAAAGATTCGAGTACTAACCGAAAAATTACAAGCTGAACAGTTGGAGTTACAAGAATTAACTGATAATATGGATGTGAAGGAACAACAATGGTTGGAGCCACTCACTGGGCTCGTTGAGAATATTAACCAAAGTTTTAGTCGCGCCTTTCAAAGTATGGGCTGCGCGGGTGACGTACAAATATACAAAGGAGAGAATGAAAGAGATTATCAAAAGTACGGAATTTCTATTAGGGTAACTTACCGAAATGATGCACCATTACAAGAACTAAATAATGTAACACAAAGCGGTGGTGAACGAGCTGTGGCAACCGCTGCATACATGTTGTCAATGCAGGAATTAACGCCAGTACCATTTCGGTGTGTTGATGAGATCAATCAAGGCATGGACGCGAACAACGAAAGGAGAATTTTTGAATTGTTGGTTGATGTAACATGCCAACCAAATACGAGCCAATACTTTTTTATTACACCGAAGGTACTTCATTGAGCTATTGTAATTTACCTACTAATTAATGTTAATGTTTTGGTTTTAGTTGGTTTCAAATTTGAAGTATGATGCATCCATTAAAATACATTTTGTACACAACGGTCCTTTTATTGGACATCAATCTGAATGGAATCAAGCTGTTGAACACAGACACGGCTAAAAAACAAACGAAAGAAGATATGGAAAGTGTGTTTACAATGTTTTTTATAGTATTAAGATATTTTACAGTTTTTATTTTTTTTAAATAATATTAATTACCAACGAAGTATTTGATTATGATAATATACAAATAATACAATGTATTTTTATTTTTTATTGTAAATTCTGACAGGATACTTTTAATAAAATTTGTACAGATAAAAGTGTCAGATTTTATAAAGCTAATTAGACTCTAGAACACTTAGTGGTATATGTTAGTTAGTATATGTTTTGTGCTAGAATGCCACTTTGTAAAAGAAACAACAATTAGTATTAGTTTTAAGGTTTTAGGGTGGTTTTAGGTATGTGTGTACGAGAATGTTTGAATAAAGTTTAATGAATTATTTAATTAATAACTATTTGCTTTTAATTATGTGGTATCGCATTTGCTTTATACGTCTTGCGGTTAACAGGTTAAGTTCCTTATTTTTAGCGCTAACGGTACGAAGCTGAATGGCTTAATGTATAAGGAGGTTGCCTTTCACCTGGGCGGCATGGGTTCGATACCCAGCGGCTGCGGCATTTTTAGAAGAAAAAAATTCTGAAATAAAATTCTAGAATAAATGTTAAATACGCCTATGTGGTGTATATGAAAAGGCATACAGTACAAAGGAGCATTGAAAATCAATGGGAACAATAAATACAAGTTCAAAGTAAATGGGAAAATGAATGTACAGAAATGAAATAGGAGGAAGACAATAAATACAAGAAAAGAAAAAATACGATAAATGGAGAATGTAATAGGAAGAATCAGAGGAAAAATTCTTTTGAATTTTTCAGAAAAATTTTTGACAGTCTCCCCCTTAAGATTGTAGAGGAGGCGAGGTGCACGGCCTCCCGGGCCAACCACCTTCATCAGACTACGGTCT